>JAOBRD020649319.1:0-11809 GCA_027575215.2 Hydrozoanthus sils
TTATTATTATTATTATTATTATTATTATTATTATTATTATTATTATTATTATTATTATTATTATTATTATTATTGTTCAGTTAATTATTGCGTGTCTTTGTCGCTTGGATTGCAGAATTCATTGTGTCCGTTGAAGAATAAAGCTGCATTTACAGCAGGTAGGTACTGAAATTTCTGCTTTTAATGTTTTATTCAGTATCTTTATTTTCAATAAGTTAGTAATTTCGAAAAACACTCTATCTTTTGTAGTCAAGCTTTGAATCAATAGAATCACGTCTTCTTGCTGTTCTGTCCAGACCCCGCGAACAGAGCCCAGGCTGAGACCTGGTGATAGTGAAAACTAAGGACCAAGTCTTGCCAAGAGACCACCGTCTACGGGAACCAGAGCGCAAATTCGGAAATGGGCTGTCGTGATAAACAAGAACAATAAAAAAATTATATATAATTTCAGTAATAAATAAATTTACTATTACTGTTTAGGAAATGAAGCTATTTAAACTGGTTTACAGATTCAGAGTTTTGGATTATGAATTCACAACTACTATTAGACATTAATGTGTATTAATGAAATAACTTCTTGACTACGGTAGCACTCACTTAATATCTATTAAACTAGTTGTTTAACTTCAATGTGTTGTTATATGGTTACATAAGTTATGAAAAAGTGGTAAGACTTAAACTATGTTTAATTTTAGTTTGATCTGCAATTTAAAAGAAAGGAACACAGCACTTCATAGTCAGTGGCTCATAAACATTACAAGCTTACGTGTGTTTGCAAATATTTTTAAAACACAGAAATTTTGATAGTGTAGCATGAGATAAAATTTTCGTATGTAAGCGGTGTGAAACCACGGGCGATTGCACTCAGAAATGGAGTTGAAACATTTGCTACGTTTAACTGTAGCTTTAGTACCGACTCGATAGCAATAGTTTCTTTTAACAGCACCATGTTACAAAACTAGCTTTACGGTTAATGCAGAAAAACTATTTTCATCTTTGGGTCATGATGCATCATGGTTTAACGATCCTGTAGAAAGATGATACAAGAAGGATCTGGACAATTTTCATTTCTGATAACATATTAAAGCAAACAAAAAGCCCAAGTTCAACTTTCCTTCTAAAAATACATTTCAGGAATACTTTCGTTAAAAAGCTCTGGGTGTAATCCAATTAGATTGGTGAACAGTAAAGTACAATTAACGTTTCGTTGACATTAATATATTAATTGAATTCGGAAACAAACGCATGTTGTGTATGCATAAGCCACACTACCTTCACATGACTCACTCACACAACATCAGAAAACCTCAGATAGCAGGCTGTTTTCAATTCCTAAAAACACTGCAAAAGTAAATTTGATTGTCTCATCTACAAAATGCTGTTCATCCGTGACAAGAATCCAAAGTTGAACACTCAATCTAATTCAGTGCGAGCCAAAGTATTTGTTTAATTGTCTAATCTAATTAATAACTTTCTCATCTTACACCTAGGAACAGTCCCGTTGTATTTTCTTTACGCATCACGACTTTAACAACAGTTTAAAGAACAATTCTATTGTATTTTTTCTTACTATAAATAAGACTGTTTGTTAATTTAAATTTTAGTTTCTTAATAATGAAGTCCGGCGAAGCATAGAAACTAGAACTTTAATTGCTTTAGTCTTCATTCTAGATATTTTTAAAAAGTCTCTGTTAATAAGCATAATATCTTCGTAGTTAAATGGTACCTCCAAAAGTAAATCTGAAATTAGATTTATTATTATCCTGGCTACTCATGCTTATAACCATTTTTTATTGTTTAGGAGTACCTCATAGCGAAAAATAACCCTCAACCCTTACAACTCCTCTTCCTGATGACCCCTGACAACGAAGCCTTTAGAAATTTCGACTAAGCCGGCTTTTTTAAAGTTATTTTTAATAGATAACAATAAGATTACTTTGCAATCATTCGACTTCTAAAGATCAGCTGTGTTATCAGTACAAGGCAGTTAACCTCTCTTGGCCTATTCTATACGTTGCATTTAATTGGGACGAAAATAATTACGACGTGGGTTGTTCGATTTATACGACAAGTTTCTATCATCGTCTAGATGCTCTTGACCTCTCACGAACAGAGTTTTAGACATCGTTTTATACACGAACTTAAGGCTTTAAAAATCCAAGTCGTCTTAAATATCTGCATCTGTAAAGTACGTATAAGCTAGGTCTTAAAACGAAATATAAAACTGTTTCTGTTTTAATAAACAAGCATAAAATGAAATAATGAGTACTTTGATATTAGCTTCGACTTGACCTTTCTTCTCTCTGACACATCAACAAGAGTAATCATAAAACTTCAGAAGGGGTGTCGCTAACTTTACGTTGTTTAAAAAGCCTCTTAAAGGAAAACTGGTTTGGATTGAGAAAGTTATAGTTCATAGTTATTTGTACAGATGCTGTGATTAGTGTTTTCACAGGTTTGTAATCTTCATCATTTCAAAATCCAGTTTAGATACAAGACTTATCCACAAGAGCTTTAAAAGAAAAAACTGGTATGAAGAATACTTGCAAAAAGGTTAAAGAAAATGACACGAAAAGAAATTCAAAGAGTTTGTCACTGTGGCATTTACTGATTTAGGTGAACTATTAGTTTAATCTTCATTTGCCGAAAACGTTAAAACACGTTTATGTTTTATCGGTTTGCAGTTTCATAATATACTTTACCAATTTTTTTTTTACTCCAACCAGGCCTTTCACAATAATAAATACTAAGCACTTGAGATTGCCTTTAAACCTTTTAAAGTTTTGTTTTACATTTGTCAGTTTTCAGCCAGGCCTTCATTTTGGAGATAAGTCCGCTTAGATGTATAACAGAATGTGTTTGATCCGATTGACGAGTCGCGGAGACATAAGTCATTAAGTGTGTGATAAGCTAAGTGTGCTTATTAGAAAAAAGCTGCAGATTACGAATAACTAGAAAAATTAAATCGTATTACCATAGTCATTAAAGAATAATTGCTAGTGGATCTAATCACTTCTCGCTCTTTCACATTTTTCGAATTTCCATTTCGTTGTATTAGAAAGTGTAAGCTTTTAGGCGAGGGAAATTATTAGAATTTTGACAAAATGCAAGTGAATTGCTCCCAATTTTTACAAGTATACACATATCATTCCCGTGACAAGATACTCTGACAATTATCGGAGAGTAATTGTCTAATTGCTCTGGAAAAATCGTCCCAGGGTTTTTTTTCGACTGAGCCCTTTTTGTTCACACCAGACCCTCGCCCAATTAGTTCTAGTCTTTCTCGTGCTTATGTTTTCTGCAGCATAATTGAATTGCGTCGTTATTGTCTTATTTGTTACACATGTGGAAATATAGAGCAATTTGTCATCCGGCCATGATAATATGGTGAATGCGCAAGCACTTATAACAAAGGTCTAACTTGGTGATGTTGTGCAAGCACTTATGACATAACTATATCTTTGTCATTATATTTAAAAGGTGATTATGCAAGTATTCGTGACAATTTGTAACATTCTAAAGAATTTCTGTACGTATAACTGAAATTAAATTGCTTACTGGAAAAATCCTACAGGAATACGGCGTTTCGGCCGTCCCACGGGCACACACGGCCTTCTTCATCTTCTTCAGGTTTCTGCCGGCTCAGCTTGGACCACGCAAGTGTCACGGCAGAAACCTGAAGAAGGCCGTGCGAGACGGCCGAAACGCCGCACTCGTGTAGGATTTTTCCAGTAAGCGATTTCATTTCAGTTATACGTATAGAAGTTTAGAACAACTGGATAAGTAAAAACATTCACTGTCATATTTGAAAGAATTGCACGGTACAAGGGTCAAGTAGGATAAAAAGCAGACGCTGAAAAGCCTGGAGCCTTTATCCTTCCCTTATCGATCAACACTATATGTTACAACAGACATTTCTACGTTGTATCCAAGTCTGGTTGCCATGATTGATACTTAGACTCCGAGAATGTTAAAACCACTTTATCTTGATAAGGCGATGTCAGATCAGGAATGAAAACGCGGTTGAATATTGCAAAAGAAGGATTAACATAAATTAAAGAAGCTAAAAAATGTCATTTTTGAAGTTGTTCCATAAAGTCGGTTTTTACTGGGTTTCTACGTAAAAGAAAGAAGTGTCTTATTTTCTCTGAACATAAAATATGCTTTTCTCAATTAAAACATAAGCTAGCAAAAAGTGGTACAAGCGGTCAAGCTAACTAGTAATTAAAGGACAACAAAAGAGCCAAAGTAAAAAGTAGAAGGCCATTCCTTCTTTAACAAAGTCTTCTTTCTAAAAAACTGCTCACATGATTCGTATAACAAATCTACCAAACCCGAAGGTATATTATACATACCGTGACTGTCAAATATTTAAAAACACAAGACGTTTAATTTACCACATGCCTTGCAGTTTAATATGTTTTGATGCCCACATGACTTACATGCACTGCCACAGTTTGCTTTCTGAAAAATAATTTTTCAACTAACTACTATTTTTTGGAGAACTGCTAGTCTATCATGCAGCTTGTAGAAAGACGAGATTAAGGTCGTCTAGCAGCAAAATCATTTCGTGAGTGGGGAAAAATTGTGCTTGATAATTGTTCACGCAAATTCCCTAAAACAGCTATCAAATCTGCTCAAGCCAGGACCAAACTACCTCACCAAATATGAGGCTTAAATAGTTTTATGGATGTTTCAATGATCCAGAAAAACTTCGTCATTGAATAAAAATCTTAAAATTTCAAAGTATCACGTGGTTAATTCCTTATTAACCAAAAGAACCAGAAAAAAGATGCAAAAACAATTTTTAAAGGCTTACACGATGTTTGATGTAGTTTTGAATCAGAAGGTTTCCTATTTTTTATATGAAGTAACATTAGTACTGTGTTTTTATTACGCAATTCATGTGTTCACTGTATATAGGAACGCTGTAACTGTATGCTCTTGTTCGGGCAACATCAGCTGACTAACCACGTGGTATTGTGTTTTATAAAAATGTAAACACAGTTTCTTGTTCAACCAGATCACTGCTATCTAAATGCGCACTATCGTACTCTGAATTACACCTCAACAAAGTTCAACAAAAAACTGAAGGGGGAAAATGATTGGTTGCTTTTTTCAGTTAATTTTGATCCTGACAAACTTTGCTTTTGTCAAACCAACAAAAGTGTACACAGAAACGCAGTACGGTGTAGTTATTGGCTTGAATGAACACATCTCGTCAAATGGAAGTTCTACCGTCGTAATTACAAAGTACCTTGGTGTTCCTTTCGCTGCTCCACCGCTGGGTGAGCTCCGCTTTCAAGTTCCCAGGCCCCCAACACCCTGGCGGCCAAACTACTACAATGCAACGTATTTCAGGAATGCTTGCATGCAAGACTCAATGAACATGGCTAAAGTTAAAGAAAAGGCGTGGGCAGTATCTCCCCCCAGGTTTGACGAAGATTGTTTATATCTGAACATTTATGCACCAAGTAAGAACAATTCCAGTATTGCGAGTCCATACCCTGTGATGGTTTATATTCACGGAGGAGGTTACCACGGGGGCGCTGCTCTACTTTATTCTGGCGAGGTTTTGGCTGGCAAGGGTGTTGTTGTAGTCATTGTTCAATATCGTTTAGGTCCTTTTGGTTTTCTTACAACTGGTACCTCGGCTGCCCCTGGTAATTATGGGATGCTAGACCAAGTTCAGGCTCTTCGTTGGATAAGAGAAAACATTCAATACTTTGATGGAAACCCTTCTCAGGTAACTGTTTTTGGCCAAAGTGCTGGAGCTTTTAGTGTTGGTCTTCTGTTACTTTCACCCCTTTCAAAGAACTTATTTCATAGAGCTGTTGCTTTAAGTGGTACTGATTTATCTTATGCCTCTACCCAACCTGTGGAGCATGGCATTTACTACGCTAAACAGCTTGCGAAAACTCTTGGATGTGAAGAAAGAGACAGCGTGAAAATAGTAAAATGCCTCCGTGAACAAGACGCTTTCGAACTTGTTAATGTGACTTTGGCTTATCGCCTTAAAGGGCAAATGGAGATCCCTTTTGCACCAATTGTAGATAACAACTTTCTTCTTGCAGAACCCTTGGAGCTACGAAAAGCTGGCAAATTTCACCGAGTGAAGTTCATTGCTGGAGTGACTAACGGTGAAGGATCAGAAATAGTTAAAATGGACCTTCAAGTTTTTTTAAACTTTTCAGACATTAACGATGGAGTGCCGGCTGCAGTATACAACAAATACATCGAATATGGGGTCGATAGAATTCTTCCACACAAAAACAAGCTCATTAGGCAAAGTGTATCTAGGGCTTTAAACTTTGAGTACACTCCGTGGCCTGAGGAAAACAATCCCATAATGCTGAGGCAGGCTCTTGTGAACCTAGTTAGTGATTTCAACTTTGGTGCTTCCACAGTTCACGCTTTGTCTCTACATAGTCAGTTTGCTCCAGCCTACATGTTCGAGTTTAGACATTCGTCAAAACAAAATAACAGACCAAAGTGGATGGGAGCTATTCACGGTAACCTAGCTGAGTACAGTTTTGGCTTCCCATATATCAATAAAAGCATGGTAGAACCTACAGTTTATGATGAAGAAGATCGTCAAATAAGTGACTTGATAATGACGCTTCTAACTAACTTTGCTAAGCACGATAATCCTACCTACCAACCGATTCTGGGAGCATCATGGGCCGAGCTAAGTAAAAATAAAACCCATTACTTTATTATCCAGGCTAATCCAAGGATGAGCGGAATCAATTTTCGTCCGTCGAAGGTAGCGTTTTGGAACTTTCAATTTCCCATGCTGGTCAATACTTACTTACCACCAATACAAACCACCTGTGCGGCACAAGACTGTGTTGCAGGGAACATGTTGACGATTCTTGTGGTCACAACTTTACTTGTAGTTTGTTACCTTCAAGGAATGCTAGTTTAGAGGCTTGGACACAAATTGGTGACTAAACTCCTTGTAGTAATCAGTGTAGGATGCGATTTAGTCAAAAGTTTAAAGCCAAAAAGGAAACAACCCTTTTAAAAGTGTTATATGCGATTTATTTTCCAGTATTCATTTCATCTTAGTTATTGATAACAGTTATTCATCATCTAATATACCTTTTGTGTTTCTATCAATACTAAATTACAAAAGGAACAAAAGAATAAGATATCTAAAGACTGTTCTAAGGGTTTTAAAAGATATGTAGTTCGTGTTCAGTAATTTGTAAAAATTTAATTTAGTATTAAAACCTCTGCATGTTTACTACCAAAGTTGATCAACGACTTTGTGTAAGCTATTATGTGTAGTGTCATAGGCATGGCTTTATGTAGTATCATGGTATTATTAACTCGGTAGCATCAAATTACTTCGAACGGAAAAGGAGCCGAACTTACAATCGCAAAATCGAAAATGGTTTTGGATAGTGCTGTTGGCAAAAACCTATTGAGGTAATCTTTTGTACTAATGCACGTCCTCTGTCACTCACGCTTCGACAAGAAAAGAGGGCAATTGTTTACAAACTAACTCATATTCGTTTTTAAGTGTCGCGGTGCCGCATGAAATGAGCTGACTCATTGTGCCAAAATATTTTTTGAATCTCCTTTCTCTAACGCTACTATACATTTTGTATGGTTGTATAGAGCAATTGAAGTTTTCTCTACTCTGTTGTTACGACACAACAAACATAGATTTTAGAAACGAACTGAAAACTTTAGAACACTGAAATGCATCTATCTCATAAACTAGTGCAGGTACTCCAATCTCTTTTAAAATTGTAATCCGCATTACAAAACCAAAAGAGTATTGACGAAACCTGTTGAAAAGAAAACTTGATCTATCAGCAGTATTTTCAATTTAAGCGAAAAGAATCAAGAGATGCTGTGCTTTTTGGAATTACGATACGATTTATGTATGATATATAAAAGCAGTCAAGTAGCAGGACTTCGCTATATACTCAGTAGCCATGCATGCAATATTGAGAAATTTAAATGTGTAATCTAGGTACACGTACCACGGTGTTGCTTAATTTGCAATTAAAGTTTTTCTTTAAATCTGATGTACACATACGGTACCAATATTACACACCTGATAAGTATTATCAACTCTTCAGTCGAGACTGACAGAAAAAGTAACGAAACTAGCAGAAATTTTCTCTTGCGATACGTCAATCTAAATCGAGATGGGCAAATTAAAGTAAAGGTTTAGTTTTGTTTCAATGCTTTGAGCAGCTAATTTGAGGTGGCATTCTACTCTAATAAACTAAGGCAGAGGGGGTCTTTGAAATCTTTGTTGAATTAGTTTCTATGGACAGAATTTTTTGTTTTCTTTTGTGAAGTAGTTTCCCGCTTCTGGTGAGCTCTGTGACTATGAAACTCTCCCAACCGAACAACTGATGTTGTGGCTAGTATGAAATTATATTATCCGTTTGTGCTTATCAACTATTTTGTCTATAATAAGTGTAAACTGTTTCTGTACACACGTTTTAATGCTTTAACTGCAAACACATAAACTTATTTTGATTCCATCATTTGAACTTGAAACTAATTGTGTGAGGTCGAATTTCTTTTGTTTCCAGCATTCATTTCGTCATAAAATGGTTCGTGTAGTTCGGTTGATATGGGGGAATACAGCGAATGACTGAATGTTTACTGTGCATTATCTTTTGAGACAATTCCTTTTTGTCAACAAAATGGCAATCATTGTCCTTGACAAATCTTCAATGATTGAAGTGCATTTTTAACAAAACAAAACAGGAGTGATTTGTACTTTGTAGAAAACAATGGTGTCTTAATTTGCAACATGTTCAATTGCTTCATTGCTTCCGAGTAGTCGGCTACTAGTCAAAACTTTCACCGAAGCAGACAAACGCATTAGATTACAGAAGTTCAAGGATACTTTAGAAAAGGAAGCATTAGTTCCCCGTCTAACAAAAATATAACGCTCCCCTTAAGCTTTTGTTCACAGTTCGAATCATTAGAGTGTGTCGAACTTCGTTCAAATCGCACATCTAGTTTCTTCTAAACCAAGGACATATTTCATAAAATAGCTAACACTACTTTTTACTACAATTTCATATTGCTTATTGTCCAAATGGGAAAGCGCTTTTTGCTGTTCCATTTAGGGGGAAAGGTGGATTAAGAATCTGAAAGCTAAACATAAAAGTATTGCCAATTGTGCATGCAGTCGAATTATATCTTGTTGATGTTGTCCTTGTTAGCGTGCATACAAAAAGGCTTGAACGCGGAGTTCTTGACTGACTTTGTGACAGTAAAAAACACCAAAAGTTCTATTCTTTGAATCTTGATTTTCAAATTGCATCTGTAGTCAACAAACAATAGTATAAGAGCGGATAATGGGATGTTTATAGGTAAACGAAAGCGATTGTCATTTACCTTTGGGCATGGATTGTGCAATGCTGATTATCTGAAAACGACCATGTTCAAGATTTAAAAGAGACACTAAGATTAAGTCAACTTATGAGGAAAGAAAATAAGTATATTCATTCCATTTGCTTTTAACGTTTCATATTGCTTATTGTCCAAGTGGGGAAGCGCTTTTTGCTGTTCCATTTAGGGGGAAAGGTGGGTTAAGAATTTGAAAGCTAAACATAAATGTATTGCCAATCATGCAGTCGAATTATATCTTGTGTTATATGTCATGATGTTGTCCTTGTTTAGCGTGCATACAAAGGCTTCGACCGCGGAGCTCTTGACTGTGAAGTTCTCGACTTTCTTGTCGTGAAGTTGCAACACATTTGTCGCGAAGACTACGATCGAACGAGAGCCAAAATAATATATGATAGGTATAACTGAAACTGAAAGTATACAATGAATATAAAAAGGTTCTTTCAAATACAGACAGCTATTCAAGCTTGTAAGCACCATTTTTATCGTATTATTCAATACTACAAAATAGCTACTACAAAACAGCTTCGAAATGTTACAAATACAATCTCAGTTCGATGCTTACTAGTAAGTGAATCTTTTAACAACAGTAACACGTACCAAATATGAATCATAAAGATCAATTATTACTACATTCTTGATTCAGGTTATTCACGGACCGACTGTGGTGCAAGGATAATTAAAAAACGGGTTTTATTGAAATGTTTACATCTTAGAAATAAAATGATCGTACACACTCAGAAAACAGTTCAACTGTTTATATCATGTACATCCAGTACAATGACATCTAACCTTGTGTGCGTGTATTCTAAACTGAAAAAATATTCTGATTAATCTGATGGCTTATTCAAACACTGCTGCCAATCTGTGGCTTGAAGGTAATATATACATAACTTTTTTACATTAACCGGATCAACTGTAATGGTTTATCAGTGGCAGCTTTTTGTGTAAATTCTAGTTCACTGTACAGAAGAAAATCAGTCAAACCCTTTGTGGTCTACAACTATACATTGTTATTTGTTAAGTCGAGCGGCGTTACCTACAATTATATTGAGATCCACCACTATGAGAAAAACCTAGCAACTGCTTTTTACTTGAACTCTAAACTATGAGAGAGGAACTCAAGAACTCAAGAAATTACGGTTTCGGCGAAAATCAAATTGTCAATTACAGATTTATGAAAGAATTTGCAAAATCGTCATAAGATCCAAAAAAGGCAAGGCGGACCCATCTGAAACAAATTCTTGATTGATTGACACGAGTTCCTGCTCAATATTTACTTGATATTACAATAAAAAAATAGTATAGTAATTATCAACTCGAAGATCTAAAAGGTATGCTAAAGATTCACAGGGTCACTTCATGCAGTCAAAGTTGATTCTTGCTATGTTTAAAGTAATTACGAAAATCCTCGACTCGAGTGCGCGCAGCAAATCCAAGTTACGGGATTAGGCATTTGTTTGAAAAATGTTGTGATCCTACTACAGATTTCTGCCAGATCCTTGTGTTGATGAATGACAAAAAAGGGCAGAAGGGCCGGAGTAACTAATCTGAAAACTGTACAGTAATTTTTCAACTTTCCCGGAACAAAGCTTAGGTCTTAAAAATAAAGTATAACAAGTTAATATTTTTTTAATAGTTAAGTGAGAGGAAATACCAAAATGTCATTCCTGGTGTTACTCTACTGTAGTTCGCTGTTATTGTCTGGAATGCCGGAAAGCGTCACCCAAATTTTGTTTGTCTTTGTGAATAAATGGACAGCACTGCACGTATTAAAAATAGTGTTAAATTCAATTTTTGACCCATAAATTGAGAAAACATTCTGCTATAACAAAAAATGTTGCTAATAACGAAATCTAGAAAGAGCATCAAACTTACCCGCAAAGCCAGGTATTTTGAGGTTTGCCGGATCAATATGTCTTCAAACAATTTACACAGCAGTTCAGTTTGTTATTCTTTTTACATATATCTCGTCCTTTCAATTTTTGTAAAACTATCAATCTTTGAAACAGTGTTTGTACTCATTAACGGCATTTCGAGCACGACTGCTAATAGTTGACATCTGCATGCCACAGGCTAAAATAAGAACCGGCCGGCAATTTGCAGTCAGAAGGAATGTAAACACAAGAAACCTTTAACCTCTAGCGTCTGCTCTCATTAAATCTTCATAAATGGTTAGTACAAATACCATTTTAAACATTCTTAGAATTTGTCGCTTCGAAGCAGATAATAAAAAGATGCGTTCATGTCAACTAAGTCGATGAATTTACTACTAGTTTCTACTGTCAACCATTATGGGTCTCCAGTGTATACTTTGCTGGTTATTTATTTATTTATTTATCTATTTATTTATTTATTTATTTATTTATTCTAGTGTTATAAACTTATATCGAGAGCCGCTTGGCAATAATGAGTTGTA
>JAOBRD020649425.1:0-15142 GCA_027575215.2 Hydrozoanthus sils
TAGAGAGGGGGAACTTAATAGAGAGAGGGTGCTTATTAGAGAGGGGGGACTTAATAGAGAGAGGGGGACTTATTGGAGAGAGGGGCTTATTAGAGAGAGGGAATTTAGTAGAGAGGGGGACTTAATAGAGAGAGGGGGGGGGGCTTATTAGAGTGTGTACGGTAATTAAAAAGGCGAAATTTCGACACTTACCGCTGCATATTTGTATACTCCATCTTCGCTTCTTGTCTTCTCAGCTGGTTCCTCAATTCCACATGCGCTTTATAAATCCTTCTGTTTGACTCCTCGTACATGCGCACTTGGTTCTCTAACACCTTATTTTCAGTTTCCATGGAGATAACTTTACTGTTGACGTTGCTAAGTTTTTCGCTTAGAATGACGTTTTGTCTGTTTTTGTCCATAAGATCATTGTCAAGTATACGGATTTCTTGTTTCATGTTTTGAATAGTCCTTTCCTTTGATTCTGTAATTTTCTTTTCACGAAACAAACTTTCTTGTAGTCTGTTAATCATAATTCTGCTACCTCTAAGATCTTGAGGGTATTGTAGTTCCCAGTCCATTTTAGTTTTTCCTGGTTTCCCGCTATCTAAAACGTCAGTCGCTCCTATCTCTTGTTCCTTCCAAAAAGGTAGACCACTTTCGTCTTTTGGATAGTTGTCTTTCTTTTTAGGCAAGAAATGAACCTGGGTAGAATTATTTTGGTGAAGATTATCTTTTTGTTGTTCTCTGCTGTCGTGATGCAAAGAGTTGCTAGCTTCTTGCTTTTGATAAATGGTATAATTTTTTCCTTTAAGATTTCCCTTTTGTTTTGGTTCCTTAGTGCTTCGAGGCTTACAGTAAGCCTCCGGATAATCGACTCCTCCAAGCAATCTTCCAGAGGATCGGAAACCGTTCCTTCCGATTGCAGCTGGATTACTACCTACTTCTTGATCATTAACACAAGGTTTTGCTTCCTTGGCTGGTGCTTTGGCTGAAAACTCTCCACGTACCTCCTGTTCTGGAGTAAGTACTTCTCTTGATGGACTGGAAAATGTCTGAAAATGTCTATCTTTTTGTTTGAAAACTCTTTCACTGTTTATGCCTTGAGGTTGGAGCAGCTCGCGTCCTGCTTCATCAGGAAGTTCAAAACTATTGTTCATTACCTGAACAGGCAACTGATAAAAGTGAGAGAAATCAGGCTTTGCTCCTTTCAATGGCCCCAGAACATTTTCGCTATTGGTATGTTTCTTGTTTGGACCTTCTTCCACAAATATTTCCTTCTGTGATCTTTTGCTATCAGTTCTGTCGTCGTCACTGCTGTGCTCCCGTGAATAGTTACTACCACAACAGAGGGACGGCTTTGAATTTTTAGGTGATTTTGATGGCTTTGGCTTGATCTGCAGCGTAACTGCGCGAAATGGAGTTTTGGCCGAATGCAGCCGAGAAGAAACCCAGGTTTTACTGCGAAAAAATGTTGATCGCCTTGACGTGGGTTGAGAGTATTCGTCGGTTGTTGTAGTTCGTTTTTGCGCGGAAATACCTGGAACATCAAAATGGACGGTTCGAAAATGGGCCATATCTGGAAAGAAAATTAAAGAGTCGAAGTGTTATTAAGATTTTTCGGTTTAAAGATCCATGAATGCTAATGAAATGAATGAAGTTTTGTTTCGACATGCAGGATTTTTCTTTCTTTTCGATGTAAGGGAGCCTGTAAGTTAAAGGACAAACCACAGCAACAGATCGAAATCCTTCTCTTATCGATCAGGACCAGGTTGTACGAAGCATGGATAAGCTATCCGCTCGATAAAAGCTAATTATCGTCACTTATAAATCAAAATTAAAATTGTTTGACTTTTTGTTGATTTCTCCATTCTTAGTTATCAAATGAGTGGAAGACTCCTAAAGTAATGGTTTAAACGGTGTCAAGCACTTCTATTGAAGTATTATTGCTAAAAACAGAAAGCGTTTAACCGGCAGATAGCTTATCCAGGCTTCGTACAACCGGCGAAACGAGGGCCGCACAAATGCTCATCCCTCGACAAGGTCGGGGCTCGAAACCAGGGCCTCACGCTTGGCAGTCAGAGGTCTTACTAACTGAGCTACGTTTGCACACACTCCATTTCGATTTTCAAACTATGTAACACTTATTCTATTTCAATTGAGGTGGATAGCGGCAGAATATCTACTGAGTGCCGAAGGCGAGGTAGATATTCATTAAACCACTATCCACCGAAATTAAAGAAGAATAGTTGTTTTAGTAGGCAACAAACTTCCTTTCAAGAAAACGAAAGTTTTTTAAGAAAAAAAAAACCCCTTTTATCACTTGAATCCATAACCGTGGCGAAACTCCGCGTGATCAGCCTAGCATACAACGAACATGTTTTGACAGTTTGTCTACTACAAAATGCCGTAAATGGCGTAAAACAGAGTTTCTTTAGGCTGTTTTGAATATCCCGTGTTTTTAAAGCAATTTTTTCATTATCGTGATCCGAAACTGTTGCGAAGCGACTACTTCCATCCGCCATTTTGTTTCGGCCTCATTATCTACCAGTTCGGAGGTAAATATATTGTCTCAAATCTACAATTTCTAAACCAATCAAATCGCGCGTAGCCAAGCTGGTATACACTAAAAATCAAATAGCCAATTGCTTTTAAGGTCAAGATCGCACAAACTTTTGACACAGCTCAGCGCGTAGCACAAGCACAAAAAAAACCAAAATCAACAAACTCTCAGTGGGAGTTCGCGTCTCTTGCCTTTACGTTTGAAAACAGAAAAATGTTGTTTATAGATAAACAAAGATGTTTGTTGTTCTTGTCCGCCTGTCTACTTAGGAATGTTGGATAACTTAGGACTATCAGTCGTGATTTTCTTTTCAATTTCAATTCTATCAAGTAGCTTCAGCTCAGAGTCAGCACCGCTGTTGTATCATAGCCATGGCAAGGGGGGAACGCTAACCCCGCAGGAGACACGCGTATGGTGCATCCGACAAATAATAGCGGGCATCGATGGCTGCTCTATGACATGATATCGACACTTTTTAAACTGCTCCCGAATTAAAACTAGAAAAAGTCTTTATTTTGAATATCACGTAAAATTGATGTAAGGGTACTTAATGGTTAATTGCTCAAAATCTTGTCTGTCGTTCATAGGAGAGATTAGGTCAACTTTTTTTTAACCTTTTGTCTTTGTTCTCGTTGTGTTGTTGCTTTCTCGAGTGAGAGCTTCAGTATTTAGAAAAAACTCTAAGCAGTCAAGCTTCTTCTTTGAACAGTTTCCTCCCACATAGCTAGCATAGTGAAAATGTTGTGTAAGGTTTTATCTCCGCGGGACCTCTCGCCACCTCTCCACGGGTACACGAGTGACTCTTGATCGCTGATCATAACATCCAACACAGCCGGTGTCTTAGCCCACACACATCGGATTCTTCAACTTTTAATACGCTATCGTAAAGGGATAAACTTATTTGTGAGGAAAATGCGAGGTTATAGTGGCTATACCCGAGCGCTTTACATTTACAAAGCATTTCCATGTCGAGTTTTGTTATGCCAAGCCAATGTTTACCGAACAAACAGTCTTAAACTTCTGAATCACTTGTAGAAAACTGATTAGCTTTTTGACCTACCTCTCGATAAAAACAAAATGAATGGTTATGTTTATAGGGTTCAACAATTAGTTCAAAAGTTGAGGTACTCTGTCTGTATGTGAAAATCGGATTTTGCAGAGATAAATTACAAACTATGAAAAACAACTGGCTGAAGTAGTCCATCAAAACGTTAGAACATTCTCAACGAGAAAAAGAACAAAACAACTATAAAAGCACTGATTTTATAACAGAAACAAACTACACTCTTTGGACCTTTAAAGCGATCCCGGTGAATATATCATTATATGTGTATATATGGATATGTATACGAACACAAGTTCATCCTACGAGTTGATACTATCGTTTTAATTTGTTTACACAACTATCGCAAGAACTAGCTGTTAAAAGCTGCTAAAAATGCGTACCAAATTTTTACCAGAACAAGTGAAGCTAAGTTTTATCTTGCTTATTTTTCTCAATCGAAACCTCGAGCAGTGCAAAGGCTAACTACAGGTTTAGTGTTTAGTCTACCTAAATGTTCCCGCTACAGTACCTTACCGTTTTACTCCAGCTTGATCGCAAATTTAGCAAAACAAAAACGTGGATTTTCCTATTTTACACTTATGATGCCTTGGAGTAGAGAAGAGTTGTTGTTTTTAGAGGCTCCCAAGAGATAAATCTTTTTCGCCTGTCTTTGCGAACGCTGAATTAAAACAATTTTAAACTTGCATTATAAACTTTGAATATTAGCATTAAATGACAGTTCATGCTGTGTTGAACATTTGAAGCCTAGAAGGAAAAACAATAGCTTGTTGAAGCCGATACAAATCTGCAAATACCTAAACTTAGATAAGCAAAAAGTTTTAACAACGAAAGAACTGAGTTTCGTAGGGAAAAAAGAACAAAAAAATTTGCGAAGATTCTCAGACAGTAGCAATTATGTATGACGGCCATGTCAAACACGGCAAAGAAAATTGTAACATAAATCGAATATATTTGTTTAGACGTACTTAGCAATGCACGACAATATCTTTGCAGTTCGGCACCTTCTAATAAAAATCTCACTTTGAAACTTTTTTTCTGTTCGTTTCATTAATCAAGACTTAAATGTACTTGTACTCCTATCAAGATTTGCAAAGCCTTGGATGATTAATATTTTATATATTTACACAACTACTTTATCCCCCACAGAGATTTTGTAGCCAAGACTGCAAACTAATTTTCAAGATTAAGCAACCAAATTTTTCATACAGTGGTTGATTTGAGCTGTAAATGTTTTTGCTTTAACAAACTTCATTTACATGTGCAAAACTATAAAGGTTGAAGAAAGCGAAAACGGTAGATTATTTAGTTCTTGCGTGATGAAAATGACTCGCGCCCACTGTGCCTTGACGAACGAAACACTGCGAAATCTTATCACTCCAAACATTCTAGTTTTGTTCGTCAACAAGAACTCTTTGAGAAAAACTGAGTTATTCTAAGGAATATAGAAGGTTTATTTGGAAGTTCAGCCGCACACACTTAGTGTTTGCCTAGTTCGTGCATCTCAAAAATGGCCAGGAAATGAAAAGTTTTTGATATTAGGCGAATAGTCAACATTCCACAGTAGAATAGTGTCTTAATTTATTCTTTGGAGCAACGAAGAGTGTGTAGTTATTACATTCAAACCAGGAACTCGTAAAGACATTTTGTATGCAATTTTAATGGCTGCTGAAGTTCGGGTTCCCGTCTGAAATATAAACAAAGTTCAGCGGGCCTAATATATTTTCTAAATAAAATATCCAGATGGGTATTGTACAAGCAATTACTGTGCACTTACTTTGATAGCATGGCAAACATTTGAACGAGTGCCATGACCATGTTCACGAGAGTCTCTATACCAGCTCGAAAAATACGGAAGATGGCGGACAAGACGTAAAACACACAAGAATTGATAGCCCCCTTAAAATTTCGCAACACCCAGCGTTTGTTTTGCTTTCAGAAACTACACACGGCTTAATGACACGGCTGATTAGCTTGTTGTGAATAGAATGCCTCTAACAAAGAACATCAAAAACGTATGTAAATTAACCCCATAGTCGGACTGTATTCTATTGAAAGACCGTATATCAACAAGAGCTGGCACTGTTTTTCCCTTTCAGCAAACAGTCTAATTGGTCGCACTATAATTGCGTAGAAAAATAGTTAAACACGTTGAAAAGGAATTCTATATAAACTGCATATTTGTTGAGTCTACACGTATGAAATTAGTCTAAAATCGAAGCTGTTTGACTTTTTAGTTTTCAGCGCTATTCAAACTGTTCATCTGATAGGGTGACTGATAGACTCAAATGTATATATATGTAAAAATATCATTCAATATCAATATCATCAATTCGTTACTTTGATAGTTAAAATGTTTATATTAATTGGCTCGTATCGACATTCATAAGTTAAGAAGTCTGGATGGTTTGGGAGCGTACTTTGATATGATGAGATGAAATTAAAATTTGTAACTTTACACAACAAATCAATGCATTCGTAGCTGACATACGTAAAGTATGAATGTCAGCATTACATCAGCATTTTGAGGGAATCTAAAACACCTGGTTTCTCATTTTTATGTTTATACTTAAAACTAAAAGTAAAACGCGGACTCAGTCTTAAGACTCAACAGACATTTTTAACATAACCACGAAAACACCGCTTAACAAAACTCAAATCAAGACAAAACTTTTAAAATATTTTTCTTTATCATGATAAACCAACGTTGCCTCGATTTTTGGCCAGTTGTTAAAACCATCTTTATCGATCAGTTGTTTCAAGACTTTTAGTACTTGGAAATGTTATAAAAGTTTGGAAATATCTGCATGTTTCGATCAACGTGATCATCTTCAGAGACATGCTGTAATGAACCAAAGGCAAGTGTAAGACTGAAAGAAAAAACCCAAACGCCTCAAGCGGGAATCAAACCCACGACACCCCGATCACAAGGCAGAGGCAAAGCTACAGTCGCAGAGAAATAACGAACCAACCCAAGACAAATTTTTGTCGCATTTTATTTTGGCTAAAAAATCCGCCGAATCTTTGTAATGAAGTTTAGCTATGGATCCTTCCTTTTGTTTAGAGGCGACAAGGCTTTTAGCAATACTTAGAATATTTTGAGTGTGATAGTAAACGATAGCGGAGTCGTAAAATACAGATAAAATAGATACACACAAAAATATGATGCAGTGATAACTTCCCATGGAAACTGAAAGTACACCTCGCTTGCTTCAAGCTCTTTGCCGTCGTAACAAAAGCCGATAAATCATAAATGATTATTGGCACTGTACCCAGACACACCAACGCATTTTCGAGCCTACGGCTTACACAATCAAACTGCAACACTACCGTTTTTGTAATGTTTTCGACCTTTCTCAGTTATCCGTTTTCGCTAGCATTTGAAAAACAGAGCAAGGTGAGTTTAAATCTATGTCGTCAACAATAAAGTGCTCGAGAACGCGTTGATTAAGGGTCGTTGCCTGTATAACAAGCGTTTCCGTTCAGTCTTGTCGAGATTTTCTTTCTTGATCGTGCGATTTCGCCCCAAGTTTCTCGCGGCATAAAAATAATCTCGCCAAAACCTAACAAAAAAATTTGCTATGCAGGCTATATGGGTGGTTTTCTTCGTGTTTCTTTTCAAAAATGGAGAACAAGATTTCCCAATTAAGAGTACCGAAGCTAACAATTTTGGACTTTGAAATTCCCAAGCACGCCATCAGCTGAGCACTTAGTCTGCAACAGGACAGATATCTCATGTATGGCTTTCTTTAAAGTACTTTCGTTTAGGTTGTGCATACATCAACTCTTTCAGTACCAGCCATGTAAGCATACTATATTGCCTGCCCATAGCATTCTTGACTAATCCATACCAGAAAAGAAAGAATGAAATCTATCTAGATACTATAATTGAAATTACTTCCGCTTATAACAAATAGATTGTTTTGCTACATTACATTGTAGCAAATATTATTACTAGACGGAATTTGAACCAAGTCATACAAGTCAAGTTCTAAGTACAAATTTGAAGTTAAACGATTAGAAAGATTTAATTAGACGTATTTTGTTGAGCCTGTGCAATCTTCCAGTTGTGATTACGTGACTATCTTCTTTCGTCGCTTAGTAACCATCTACTTAGAGAAATGTGCGGTTCCATTCTTCTTCTTACATTAATCGATATCTGATTGCTTTGGAGAAGAAAAAATGATAATTACAACCGAAAACAACAACAACAAAAAAATCAATTTCAAGCGCTGGGCAAAGTCTTCGTCACTTGTGTCTAATGCATATTACTCGAGTACCATGAATACACAACCTTAGATTAGTTTTAAGGCATACACTTGAACGAAGTTTACAAGTGTACTTTACCACATATTTTGTGGTTTTGCAGTTATACTCGATTCCGTGACACTACAGGGCAAAGGAAGCTCTTATGTTGCAGAAACCCTTTATATGTGTTCTGTTATTATTGAGAAACATGATTTTGGTTTGTGAATAGCTTAATTACTATTGCTAAAACTGCAAAAACTGGTGCAAAAGATATTTCACCTGGCTGTATTCAGGGAATCAGAGTGATGAGAAATGACTATAGCTATATATTCCCAGCTATGATTTGGTATTGCAAGAAATTTGCATCGGTCGAACTCAGCCGATTAATCAAAACACTGGGTTTTAAGTCTAACTTATTGAGACACGTGAAACCGGACGCTAACAAAAGCACATGGAACAAAAATTAAAGACTATCGAGTTATTTTCACAACATACCTTGTACAACGGACAATGATCCACTATTTGAATATATTCCTATCGAAGTTCAACAACTATAGCCAAGGTTTTCTAATTCCTTGTCGAGTAAGTTCTCCGGTTTGAACGTAAACAAATTAGTTGAATTCTTTATTAATCTTTTTTGTTCGAAATGTGTCAACAGTATTCGAAGCAGGTTTACCAGCAGCGAATTTTATCAACAAAGTTTTCCGACTGAGTTATAAAATTACCAAATCTCGAAGAAAGCTTGAACTCAGAATTTGTCGAAACGTTTAGCCTTTGCTGAGTTTAGCTTTAGCTTAGAGGTGCAAAAATGAATGGTCCTCTTCTAGGATGTTAAAAACTGGTTCAAAAGTTAGAATAAATAACATTAATCTTTTCTTCTCTTCAAGATAATCAAAATGAGTAGTCACTTTATAGCGTTTCATCAACTGGTTCAAAAGTTAGAATGAATAACACCAATCATTTCTACTCTTCAAGACAAGCAAAATGAAAGGTCACTTTGTAGGGTTTCATCAACCGGTTCAAAAGTTGTCCGATATTTTTGGGTTTATGTGGTTTTTTAGGAAGTCAGGTTTTGGCCTGCAAGGGTCGACAGAGAAAGCTAGCGTAAGTCTTCTAAAAGTGTTTTGGCTTTGCGTATTCTGCAAAGCTTGGAAGCGATTGATTTGGTTTGTTTTTTGTATCAACACGACAAAGAGGGAAAAGCTATTAGCTTGAAAAAATTTTAAATTGTAAACAAGCACTAAGTATAAATAAAACAAAAGATGCAAAACACGCGACAAATTTTTACTGTTTTCTGAAGTGTTGTGTTGAAAGAAAAACAAACCTCAACACAATTTTTTGTGTCAATTCTTAACAATAGACTGAGAACCCCATCTTAAAAACCTGGATTTTCGTGTGGTGTTTCTTTACAAAAGCTTTACAAGAGAAGATTTCCCAAACTCGAATGAATTTTATGCAAGTTTAAAGCATAAACAAAGACAAAGCATAAACAAGTAACTAAATTATATTAATCTGTTGTAATTACAATTCAATTTTGGCTCTTAATAAATGAATTTTTGTAGAAATCGATTAAGTGTTTTAGGGAATACTTGAGATCCTGATTGGAATTAACGCGACTCGATACTGATTTTGGAGAGTAAAAAATAAGCAGACTAGATATGTACAATGTATAATATTAACTTTTGAAGTTCCAACTAATTTAAACAGAACAAAAGAAAAATGTTCTGCATTGCATAAAGACACTTAGATTGACATGAGAAACTTGCTTATTGAGAGATGTCTGTTCCTATTGGATGTGTAAAGCTTCTTTGATTTTCTATTAAAAAAACAGAGGGGGCAGAGGCCAAAATAGTGAAGGAGAGTGTGGGCCTCGATTGTGTGCCCCAAAGGATTCGTTCTAAAGAGACAGCTGCCAGTTTAAAAAAATTCATATATCTGATCATAGTTAGTCTAGGGACTGGTTATGAAACCATTGTTGTAGGTCATTGTTCGTCGTTTTCTTTGGTTTACTAGTCCTGAACAGGCACAAAATACAAAAGGTTTTGAGATGCAAGTCAACAAGTAGCCAGTTAAAACATTCTCACTAACATCTGAAACAAAGAATGTGCACGGTCGCGGTTCGTTCAACCTACAACAAAACATCTTTGCACATTCTTTGTATTTCCCTTTTGAAGTTTGCCGGCAATCGTAACCAGTCCTTAGACTAACTATGATCTGCTATAAAACAATCGACGTACCCTTCCATATTTAGCATTATCAAAAACCCCATGATGCTTTTCGATCAAGTCGTTCCTCCAAAAGGATCCTTTGTTCTAAAGACAGCAGCTTTAAAAATACTCATAAATTCGGTAGAAAGCCACCGACAGTTTCAGTGGATATCCTTCAATGCATTTGAACCCGATAACTCGAACCCTCGGTAACTCGAATTCCCCGCTAAACTCGAAGCAAAACTAATTTCCCTTGGATTTGCCTCATATATTTACTGTAGTTTAAACCCTGATAATTCGAACCTACTATAACTCGAATTCCCCGCTAACTCGAAGCAAAACTGATTTCCCTTGGATTTGCCTCATATATTTACTGTAGTTTAAACCCCGATAATTCGAACCTTCTATAACTCGAATTCCCCGCTAACTCGAAGCAAAACTAATTTCCCTTGGATTTGTCTCATTAACTGTAATTTGAACCCCTATAACTCAAACCTTCTATAACTCGAATTCCCCGCTAACTCGAAGCAAAACTGATTTTCCTTGGATTTGCCTCATATATTTACTGTAATTTAACCCCTATAACTCTAAACCCTGATAACTGAATTCGAAGTATTTCAGTTTCCTTTGAAAATTCGCCAATTATCGAGGTTCAACTGCATTTTGTATAATTAAAAACCCCATGATGCTTTTGGATCACGTCATTCCTCTTGATTTCGCAGCAGCTGTGTTTTGCATAATTACCATGTATAGAGCAGCTTTAGAAAAGATAGTGAGAACTTTTAAAGAATACTGTACTGGAGTAGAATTTAATGATCTGAATCAGGTCTTGTATTTAACATCCACCTTTAGTTCAAGTTAATGAACGAAATTAAAACAAAGTAGAGTGACATCGAAGGAGCTTCACAGGGGGTAAAGAGAAGTGTTTAGGTTGAAGAAAGTGTCAACATCTGTCATTAAAAACTTCATTTTAAAACAGATTTTATTTAAGTTCAAAACAAGGCAATCAATGGCCTAATGGGAAGTAGAAATGTCTATTTGAGTTGTATTTGAGAGTTTTCATACAAAAAATCTGCTTTGAGCGATGAAGATACCGCAGGCAATGTGTAACACGCACTCGGACCTTATTTCATTTTTAGAGGTTGGTTTTTCTAACGCATTTTCAGAGTAGCAGCTTCAATAAGGAATTTATACCTTCTCTTTTAGTTGTTGCAAAGAGTGAATATTGCGTTTACACCCGAGAACGTTACACACAGATAAATTACTGTAGATGATGTATACAAGTCCAAAGCTCTTTGCGATTTCCAATTTCTGTGCCGGGCATAGGCATGATATTTCTTTTGACATTTTAATTTGAAAATCCGGATGGTGTTTTTTGAAATACATTTTGCTTTTCGATCGTTCTGCTTCGTTGACTTATCGCAAGAAATAAAATGTTTGAAACGTTTACAAATTTTTCTAACTGTCGGGAAACATTGATGAAAACAGAACGATATGAGGGAATACAACATATGGATTCGAATAAAGCCGTACCACTGGAACGGGGTATAATTAAAGTTTCTCTGATCTACAGCAACAACAAAGAACCCCATAAACCCACAGAAAGGAAAAAGAAAAAATCTCTAACCTCGGTGCGATTCGAACCCAAGACTTAAGAAACAGATACATGTCGCCTTAACCAAATGAGCTACGGGGCCAGCTGGGAGTTTGATCGTGGTATTCTCGGCCTGAGCCTAGAAATAACCATAGAGTGTGGCCCTTGAGTGGCATAGGTGTTAATACAACATATAGATTGGAATGAAGCCTTATCACTGGAACGGGGTCGGCTCTATGAGATTGATCAAACTGGATATGAGTAAAAAATCGCTATCGCAAACATATCAACGCAAATCTATGATTACTTATGATTTACGACTACAGTATTTTAATACACAAGAAAACTTTCTTTCGAACTTTGCTTTAAGACTTCGCAAATTTTATTTCTTTTACTCCAAATAATCACTGGTCATAAGCCGCTGCGAGCAGAATTGTTTGTTTTTCTATTCTGGTAACAAAATCAGACACTATCATTAATTTTTCAAGGGTTCCCGAAAATAAGTTGGTTAAACCACTTTTCGATTTTGCCATTACAGTTCTGTTCTGTCATTTCGACCTATTTTCAGGTTTTAAAACAACTTTATACACATGCTTGCAATATCTGTATATCGATGTTTGATCGAATTTCCATGAAAACACATTTAAATGTATTTCGATGTACTTACAATTTAGTTCGCATCCTTCAAAATGGCTCCTTTTCGTTGCTCATTTTTGGTTCACGGACAAGTTTTGTTATCTAAATTCGTATCCGAACACTTTCCTACTAATTTTGCTGTTAGCAAATGTAACAGAGCAAATACAAATCCCTTTAACACCAAAACTCGAGAAATTGCACGCAAGCTTTACATTTCATCTCTTATATGTGATTCCAGACAGTTTCTGTTGTTACTGAGAACAAAAAATTATTTGACAGCTGACTTTGATTTCAATTACTTTATAAATGGAACGGATAACAAAACACGAGTAGAGCTCCTTGTTAAACTCCGAACCGACCAGAAAACTGACATTTATGCTAATAGAAAAGAATTAAATGGTTTGTGTTGGGTTATTGGACCCCAAAACTTGCGACTCATGTTTTCGCTTTACTTTGAACGAAACTCGACTCAACCATTTATCTTTTCGGAGGAAAATGCGTTTTATCTTACTTTCGTTAACTTTATAGCGGCCAAAAGGAATATCGAGTTCTCCATAATCTATGATCAAAGCTTGGATCATTGTTTCTATAAATTTGACTAATCCCTATATTTTATGAATAACTCTGTCCATGTTGTCATTACTCTCACTTTATGTCCATCACCCGAAGATGCAAACTGAAAATGATGACGCTGTTTA
This sequence comes from Hydrozoanthus sils, assembly GCA_027575215.2. Lineage (NCBI taxonomy): Eukaryota > Metazoa > Cnidaria > Anthozoa > Zoantharia > Hydrozoanthidae > Hydrozoanthus > Hydrozoanthus sils. The sequence goes on from JAOBRD020649425.1 coordinate 12,989, forward strand.
TCTTAGTATTAAATATTCGCTATAAAAAGATCTCTGGTGTAGCGATATTACAGCAAACATCATTTTTGACCAATAAAGATTCATCTCAGATTATCGAAATAAAAGCGGGCTCATTTAAGCTGCCATATTTGAATATCTTTGATCATTTTTTTTGGTTGAAAATTTTATTAGCTAAGAAAATATACAAATACCGTAACAGAAGTCGCTATGTTTGTTCAAAATTATTGACTGACAGCCCTTCCTATGAAGGACATTTGCTTATTACAAGACGCACACATTTTGAAAAATAATTTCTTAACCTCTTGAATCTTTCTTATGCTTCGTTTGCGATGGCCCAATATCACTAACTGGTTAAGTTTCTAGTAGGCATGCTAAACAAAGGTTAATTTCTTCGATTTAACAGGTATAAAAATCGATCTCACGTTTAGGAACAACGAAAAAACTGTGTCGTATTTAGGACGCAACAATTTAAAATCACAACTGACCAAACAAAATCTTCAGTTGCTGAGCAACAGAGTAAGACGATACTTTCGTTTCTATAATGAATTTAACAAATACTTAGTTGGAAGTTCTTAAAACTTAATATGCTTTTTGATATTTCGAATTCGGGACTGAGGCTATAGTCCTGAGAGTTGCACAATTCGGTACTGAGGCTAGGAGAGTTTCGCCGCATTTCGTCGAGATTTGATGATCGGATACTGAGACTACGATATTATCCTCAACATTAATCAAACTAGATCATCAAACATTAAAGAAAATAAACAAGTACGCTAAGTATTCCGAACGGGCAACTCGAATAACTTAAACAATTTGAAATTTTTCCTGGAATCGGTATATATAACTGCAGACACAGTTGGAATAAGAAATAACTTTTTAACCTTTGATCGTAAATAAAGCAAATTGATATAAAGCCTACAGGTACACCTGGACTTAGAACTAAAACATTCATCCGCGACAACCGAACACAATAAAAGTAAGTTAGATATTATACCTTCCTATACCTTTTCCTATTTCGGGCCTAAAAACTTTAGTCTACAACATCTACACACATCCCAGGTCCTCTTCCTCATATCCCATCTACCGATCCCATTCCCCAATACCATTCCTTAATCCCATTTTCCAATTCTTTTCGCCGACTAAAGCCACAAACCCATCCTTTAATCAAAAATCCAAATCCAATCTCCCAATCCTATCCACAAGTCCCATTCCCCAATCCCTTCTAACATTCCCATTCATTATCGCTATTCTTCAATCCGTTCTCCAAACAAAAGCCCTTAACCAATATCTCAATCCCAACTCCCAATTCTTTCCCTTAACCTATTCTCCTATCCGTTCCCTCAACCAAAGCCCCAAACCCATCCCCAATCCCACTACCATTCCCTTCTCCTAATTCATTATCAAATCCGTACCTTCCAAACAAATCCCCCGATGTGTACCCCCTTATGCCATTATCGAAACCATTTTCTCAACCAAAATCCCTAACCCCATCCCTCAATCACAAACCCAAACACAATTCCGCAATACTATCCCCCTTTCCCATCCCTCAACCCCATTACCCATTCAATCTCCCCTCGAGTCCCTCTACCAATTCCAGTCCCTAATACCATTCTCCAAACCGTCCCCCCAACCAACGCCCCTCATCTCACCCAAAATCCTATCAACAAGTCAGACATACCCCAATTACTCTGTCTCTTAATCTCTTCCATTCCAACCCCTAGTTTCGTTTCGGCAATCCATTCCCTAAACCAAAGCCCCTAATCCCATTCCGAAATCCAGCCTTCCATAGATAAATCCAATCCCTAATCAGATCACCAAGTTAATCCAATCCCAATCAGATTACCAAATTAGTCCTATCCCTCAAATGCGGCCCCAAGTTATCTCCCAATCGATTGCCTTACCCGAGTCTCCAATCTCATCCCACAATTCTATTTACCGAGTCCCATACCCGAATCGCAATCTCCAATCCAACTCCACAATCCCATTCCTCAAATTTCTTTCCCCAATCAAATCCCCCGACCCGATTCCCATTTCCCAACCCCAAATCCCATTCCTCAATCCAATTTCTCAATTTCCATCCGCTAATACTACTACTACTACTACTACTACTACTACTACTACTACTACTACTACTACTACTACTACTACTACTACTAC
>JAOBRD020649534.1:0-15141 GCA_027575215.2 Hydrozoanthus sils
ATATATATAATAAATGCATTTATCGTTCTCCCAGCAAATGCTTTTTGTTGATTTCACAGCCGCCTACGGTTATTTTGATTAACGGGTCTTCGGTAAACATAAATCAGAGAACAGATTTTGAGACACTGTGAGTTTAGTTCCACGAAGGGAGTACCTACCAATTGTGAATAACTCGTAAAGTAGCACTCCAAAACTCCACCTGCAAGTAAAAAGGTTGCAAGATTCATAAGCAAAGAAGAATAACTAGTATAAAACTTGTAAATCAACAACAAATATATGAAATGATATTATACCTATGACACATAAGTTGGTTTTTATTGACAATAACAGTTGTGGAGCAATAGTAACAATCTATTAAATTGTGATTTCTTTGTTTATTTAACAATTCGGTTTTACTTACACATCACTTTTTGTTGTGTATTTTCCAAACATTAAAGATTCATATGATGTCCATTTGACTGGTAGACGACCCTGAAAATATTTTACAACTTTTCATTACGGCTTTGATTTATCTTGACGAACAAACGTTATAGTCAATAGTTTTTTCATCGCAGTTTTTATTTTAGTTGTTTTGATTTTTGATGGTATCTCCTTCCTCCTGTGTATTACTTCTACCTACGTACTAAGAGATAGTCTAAAAAGAGCTATTTCTGTCAATCTTAAACTAAAAAGGTTATTAGAAGAGGCAGCAGGCGCTTTTTCAAAGATATTTTCAGCTTTTTGACACAGTGGTCAACAGGGTTTGTTGCCACTCAGTCCCTCTACTTTCGAGAACGTCCATTGAACTCGTTCGTTTTTCGTATCAAAGAATCGTCTAGCTGTTAAATAATTCAATAGAGGTTAACACCCTATTATTTTCACTGGATCTCCTTGGAGCTTATTCAACATCTGCAAATCGATGAAGCTTGATCCGCTGAGAGCAGAAACTCTACCTTCCCAGCCCTCCTGTGTAATTTTTGGAAGTGTCAACTAAAAGTGTTTCCCCCATCCCAAGAGGAAAATTTCTACTAGTTTACGCGACTGAGTTTTGGACAACCAGAAGATCAAAGTAAAAAAAAAGAATATGCAAATTTTGACACGTTATATTCGAAAAATTTTGTCAAATCTTCCGCCCTTTGTTCAGTCAGCTATCGATTTGCCCAAATATGGACATTCCGATTAAGGTAGCACAAAGAAATCATTTTTTCTCGTTTGTTTGTATATTCATTTTTTACAATTTTATTCAGCTACAAATATGTGATAATAGATGAATACATGATGCGTATATGACTAAGGAGTTATAAAAAGCACCTTGGATTTTTTTGTATATATGTCTTCCTGTTGCAAGTCTCTTGCCATTCCGAAGTCTGTTACTTTACACGTTTCGCCTTCGCCAACAAGAACGTTCCTGGCAGCCAGGTCCCGGTGAATTATCTGGATCGAAAGTGTAACGGTTTATTTTTACTTTCAGAGCCACTAGTACCGTTTCGTACATCAAACCATTTGGAAGATAGATACCTTTTTGGAAGATAGATACACCATTCCATCAGCAACTTGCCACGCAAATCGAATGAGTTGCTGTGAGGTAAGCGTTGTTTCGGGTTTTAGATCCGGGTCCTTATAGTAAGTGTCATTTAAACCACGGCTTTTCCTCAGGTAACCAAGGAGATCTCCGTAAGGGACATACTCGATGATCACCATCAAAGGTTCTGTTGCATTTACAAACAAGAAACTTTTACATACAAACTCCCTAAGTTTTACAAAAGTGTGACGTTAAAAAACTACGAACGATGGGTTTGACGTAAAAATGCCTTTTGTAACATGTGAATAACATAAAGAGGCGCCACCTAAAATGGCTGTCATGAGTGAAGTTAGAACAAACAGGAGTGAAAAAGAATTTCAGGATCTGAGGGAGCACATCGCTATCAAACCCACGATAGCAGCCTAAGTACTTTCAAATAAGTAAGTTGAAGACTTACCTTTCTCTGTTACACATCCGAGCAGTTTAATGACATGCAGGTGAGGCTTTAGTCGCTTCATTAACTGTAGCTCTGATAGTAAATCTCTCTTGTCCGTGTCCTGGGCGTTCTCTGGGATAAAAAGCGAAAGTTGGTACTACTTATGTAGCAAAGTGAGATGGTGTTGGATTTCTTTATAGTTTCGGTCAACTGGGACAAGGAAATTGCCACCAAGGCTACCATAAAGATTTGAAATGAATTTATTGGGTTTTTTAGGTGGATACTTCAAGATAAAAGTATCGAGTTCCTTTGAAGTCCGTGTAATGTTCTCAGGCTTTTATAATTTCTAATTTCCCAAAATGCAAAAAAGGATTCTATTTCGGAACAGCCTAGTCAAACCTTGCCAATGGATTTATCGAGACTTCAATTCGGGAAACCCTCGTGTAAAACCTGTATCTAAACCACAGTCACAATACACCAAAGCTCCAACCTAGTATTGTACCATGTGCTTAAAATAACAGCTTATTATAACTATTCTAAAGGTTTTCTTAGCTTTAGAAGAGAACTCTTAGATATTTACTAACTCTTCAGCATCTTCACGGCTACGACTATGCTCCCATCCTCATTTGGTAAATCTTCCACTGTGGCTCTGGCAACCTGGCCAAATGCTCCTTTACCAATGATCCTTGAGACTGAAACTTTTTCCGGGGAAATCTCCCAACTTCTTGTCATAGGTACCAGAGGCATATAATCAGAACAAAGTGGAGGTGGCGAGGAACTGACAACATTTTCATCATTGTCAACAGCTACATTCTGATTATAACAAAAACGCAAAGATTATCGCACTAAACCTGGACTGGAAGCATCAGTTACTATCCCGGTAATACCAACCAGGTTTAGTCACACGATGGATTGTTTTCTTCCATTTGTAATCAATATACTTTTTGAGCCTAAAGCTTACGTTTTCAGTGAAGTATTAAAACTTTTAGTTTCTCCTTTGTAACTCGCCTACACACTTAAAACTTCAACCGTCTGAAAAAATTGATTTCAAATCTTGGAATTGCTTGAGTGTAATAAGAAACAATGATAATCATACCATATATAACATACAGTAATTTACCCTATGCTAAGCACTTATGCGTTTACAAAAAAGATTGCGAAACAAAACGTTTTTTCTCCTACTTAAGCTAAACTGATAGTCTTATAATTAGCTATGTTAGAAAAAGTAATTTCATAAAAACGTGTCATTTATCATTATGAAATATACTCAGGTTTTACCACATTTTTTTATTTTTTTTTGGTAGTACATTATCATCCTAACAAATAAAAGAACCGTAATAAAAGTCTTCTGGAAACCCAATAAATGGACAGAGAACAGTCTTGTATTTTTACACTGATTAGTTACGAAAAATACAAACCACTTTTTTTCTGATTAACTACCAAAACACTTTTGCATTTTAATTGTTTGCAAAGAGATTGAACAAACCTCCATTGAATTGTCATTATCACTTAAGGCAACTGGAAGTCTACGAAAAAAAAAATGTTACTACCCGTTGGTATATAACATAACAAAAATATTTTTTAAAAAAGGGCACTAGAATATGAAGTATTTTAAATACATACAGCATGAAGTGTAAAAATTACTAAAACGATAATCATAATAAAGAATGATAGATATAAGTAACCAAAAGGTGATACCAGCAATTTAGGAATAACAATAACGAAGGCCAAAATGAAAATGATAAAAAAAAAATCATTAACTTTATCAAAAAATACTTTCTTGGGACTTTTTAATCTTTAACGTCCAGAGCTCTGCATACTGTTGTTAACTTACCTTTTTCTTTCTTCGAAGTCTACAAAGACAGAAAAAAATAGTTTAACATTAAGTAAGATATACCTCATTTTTTAAAGCGCAACCGGCGCTTTATTTAGGACAGTTTACTCAAAAAAGGAATTATTTCTTGATACTATGATGACCTTTTGAGTTTCCTTAAAATCAAAACCTTTTCATCATAGGTCATCTTTGGTGGTGTGTTCCAAAGTTTCTAAATTGAAGCATTTATTTTACAATAAGTAGTATCATATGTCATTGTTATAATTTTAAGAATAAGCAACATTGTATAAACTACAGAAAGATTGCAAAAAACAAAGAGCTTCTTAAAATTTTTCCAAAAAAAGTGAAAAAGCAAAATATTCTAGAAATGCGCGTATACTAAACAAGTATATGTAAATGGATTATTGCTATCTATATACGTTTAGAGGTTTGACTTGTTTAGGCCGATAAAAGATGTCTGCAAGATTTTCTCTAGCCAGTTGTTCCACATTGCACGTTTGATTTGACGTTACTTTACTAAGTGCTGGTCATCTTCCTTCTGACCTAGAAGATATCTGGAGCTGAAAAACGCTCCACATGCTCTCATCTAAATAATAATATATTTTTATAACTTGGTTGGCGTTCCAAAAAAGACGTTCTTTTAACTCAACAAAATTCGTACTCACAAGTCATCTTTCTTCTCATATAAACAATATAAAGAAACTGCAGAACGTTGCTAACAACAAGAATGCCTATAACGCTTCCATAAATTGCGTTGCTGGTACAAGGAGTCTTGGCTTGCCTTCCTGCAATGAAATAGAATATTTTCTCTTATTAGAACTGTGTGATTGGGAAAAAATCAATGAAAATGCAAAATAAGCCAACAAGAAAGGGAAAATGGTGTCAGTAATAAAAATATAAGCTACCAAAGAACCCAAACACAAGCACACACAACATATAACCTCGTGTATGTATATACCCTCAAACATAAACAACAAAGCCTAACATACCTGGGATTATCTTAATCTTTTTGAGAAAGCTTGGTTCAAAGTCACTCTCCCCATATTTATTCCAGGCCGTAATACCAAACTCGTAGGTCTTACACCACTCCAAACCAGTCGTTCTGTACAACAAATTGTCACCGGACGTGTCGTATTTCATCCATTCACCAAATCCTCCGTTGTCAGTAATTTCTCTTCTCCACACAGTGTAGGTATGTACTTTACCACCACGTGGCTCCGCAGGGGACCATCTTAGAGTGAACTCCCTCGAGGATACTTGTGATTTGGCGGACTCCAGCAATGGAGAAGATGGCCTGCCTGTAACTAGAGAATAGAAGTGAAAGAGGTTTAGCTTTGTGTGCGTATTATATGGCAGATCCATCCAATCGTTAAGGTTGTTATCGAATTACTTATTGTTGGCACATTATTTTCTGCAAAAAGTTTTTGAGTTTTTTAAAAACAAGAAATTTCTTTTTTGTACAGTTTTATTGCTTCTAATATGTCTTTCTGCTTTGAGTTTGGTTATAAAACATCTTTGTTATTATGATAATAATAAATAATACAGTTGTTACATTTCAACAGAGGTATACATACCGCAGTTCGTAGCTTTTTTGAGAGCAGAGAGAAGGACACTTTCTCCATACTCGTTCCAGGCTGTAACACCGAATTGGTAGGTCTTACCAAACTCCAGCCCAGATATTAGGTATCTCGGTGAGTTGCTTGTGGTATTTTGTTTGAACCATTGGTCAATATTCCCGTTATTCACCATCTCCCGTTTCCAAACTGTGTACCTGAGGATTTCACCTCCATTTTCAACCGCAGCCGACCAGGTTAGTAAGAAATCTGTTGAACAAAACTTGCTTTCTTCTTCTTCTAAGATTGGAATACCGGGCCTTCCTAAACAGTTAAAAGTTAACATTTAAAAAGATTTAATAATGGACAAACAAATATTTAAAACATAAGTCTCTCACTAGACCCTAAGAAGGAAAAACGGTTTTTCTAAAGAAAGTTGTCATTTCCTTCGTCAAAATTATAGTAAGTCGGAAGAAGTACCGATTGCAAGGATTAAGCAAGAAGTTCATTTCAAGCCAACCTAAAAAAGACAGAAATTTATCCCTAAAATATCAAAATAGTATCAATCTATGAACATCTCGCGTCAAAACGAACAGTAGTTTCAAGTAAGCTTATCTTTGAAGCTATCAAACAGTACAAACAAACAAAAGTGTCTACTGCCTTCCATAATAGATAATTATGTTTTGGTGTAAACATCTGACACCCACACTGCACATGCGAGTCATATTACCTTTGGATTTTGTGGTAAATTTTATACGAGCAGCATTGCCGTACCCAACAATGTTCCTTGCGTACAACCATAATGAGTATGTTGATCCTGGTCTTAACTGGTTTATCAGTTTTTCTGTGCCTATCTCTCTCAGTTCCTTTTTAGTATTGTCGGCTCCAGTTAGCTGATACTCTATTTTGTAGTCTTTTACAGGACTACCTCCATCGTCAACAGGTTTTTTCCAAAGAAGTTTTACAAACGATGCATCATTTTCCTTTAGTAAGATTTCCCTTGGTTGCTTTGGTTTATCTGTTGGATAAAGAAAAATGCTTTAAAGTACCTTTTCATTTTTAATTGTTTTTCTACTGGCATGGAAAGATTGTCTAAACGCTGTTTTATAATATCCCCTACAAATAAAAGAAGTTGTTAAACCCATCTTGTGTATTTTCTCGTATACCAAAAGGCTTCCAAAATATGCCGATCTGGTTCTATAATTTAGAATTTAGGGTCCTTGGAAGGGCGTTTTAGAATTTGTTGCCAAAATTTAGCCCACTTGCCTTCCTTACAATTATCATGAATCTTGATGACAGCTGGCAAGCAAATAAGGAATCCCTGGCCACTTTTTAACGACCTGATACTTACACAACTGACTAACAGTAATGTTGTGAGTAGTACTTCCAACAATGTTGATGGCACGACATGTATACTTTCCATAGTCCCCTGAGGAGACTGTTTTGATTAAGAGTCTACCACCACGTGCGATTTCCTGGCCTCCTTGTTTAAACCACTGGAAGGTAGGAGATGGGTGTCCATCAGCGGCGCAGACAAGGATTACTTCCTTGTTCTTCCAGGAGAAAGTTGCATTGCTGCTGTGAGATATATTGATCTCAGGTTTATCTGAAAGAATGTACAAAAATATGCTAAGTTTACTTCCAGGGTTCTGCTTAACATTAATTTATGAAGCTAATGTTTACTGTTTCCTGTACCAGAAACTTATACATTGCGCCAGTATAAAACATTTTGTTTATACAAGTTTATCTAAATGATAATTTCATCTGCACTCGTTCTAAAAATGTCTACCCGAGTATAACTATGAAAATAATGATGCCTATAAACCATTTCAATTATATTGTTTTTAACTCCGCTTAAAGAAAACAAATATTAATAGCGAATACTTACAGTACACAAGCAGTGAAAGCTCTCCAGTTTCCCTTGTTTCAATAGTATTGTTGGCTTTACATTTATATTGACCAGAGTCGTTTCTGCTCACAGAGGCAAACAATAGAGTTGCATAACCCTCTCCTCTACTGTACACTCTACTGCTTCCTACCCTGAACCATGTCACGGTGGGTGTGGGTTTACCTGTTACGTTACATGTCACGTTAACAAGAGATTTCTCAATGTAGAAATTTTTGATTGCTGGCTTGGCGATTTCAAGAGGTTCTGCAAATGTAAACAAATTGTAATTTAACGTCATGTAAAGCTGAGGTTAATTTAAGGTTTGTTTTTTTAGCGGGAGAAACAAAGTTTTGTGTTTTATTGTGTCACACGTGAGCTAAATCATTAAAACATTGATAAACAAAAGATTGATAAACAGTTTACTAAAACACGCATAGCAGCTAAATCGTGTAAACTTACAAACAATATAACACAATGCGGGAAATGAAGTATTTAATTGGACTGACATCAGTCCGAGGGCCACTGAACACAGAGTAAATAAGGTGTTTTAATTATTTGTTATACAGTTTTCAAATTTTGTTAGAAGTTAAAAGAGAGAAAGCAAATCATAAAGAGCAGTAAAAAAGAAAAAAAAATGTTACAGGGCGATTCTGCCCTCTCATAATTATAAAGAAGAAAAGAAAATTGCAAAACCTATGTTCAAGTGGTAAGAGGTATTCCTTTATACTTTAATTAGGCTTTCATCGTTAACCTTGTAAGGACTTGTAAATATATATACGTTGGAATCTCTACTGAACTCGTCTAGCACAGGTATTTATTGTGGTACCATAAGCGTTCACAATGTCCTTAGATAGAACACCATCCCTACGCATATCACTAAAAAACGAAGTTGCTTTTGAAACCTCTTCAACATGATTGCAATTGCATTCTAGTAACTAGTAACAAAATCCGTCACGTCAGAAAGTTTCTCAGCCGCAAACATACAGAAGCACTCATTCATTCATCGCCCGCCGCCTTGATTATTTTTATAGTCTCTTCTACGGTATACGGCTAACTGTGACCCTCTTTGAACATCAGTGAATTCAAAATGCTCTTGCCCATCTGACTTACAACTCTTCTCAACTGCACAGGTTATCCGTCCATCAAGGAATTAATTAAAAAGTCCCGTTATTCACATTTAAAGCTCGTCATCAACTGGTTCCTCGCTCCCTAACTTTCAAACCTGATCACTGTCGCCAAACATGGCCGCTACGAACTTCGTATTCAAGGAACAGAACACATCTTGCCTATTCTTTCTTTTAAAAATCCGAAAAAAAAGCTCTTTCTAATAGCACATCTTGCTGCACCTACTCTTTGGAACCAACTGCCTGCTCACATTTGTACCTGACTCCAACAACTAAGCTGTTCAAATCTAAGCTGAAACTGCTTTGATTGAAAAATATTCTTCTATAGTTTTATATTTAACTGAATAGTATCTTCCTAGTTTAGGCACGATCTTCTAGTTTACTAACATTACTGATGAATTCGATCTTTTTCTTTTTACCTATTTCCAAAATTTGTCACACTGTAATCATCGAACATTTTATAAATTTTCTCATTTTAAGAACGTTTTATCATTATACTTCACCAATTTCTACAAACAACCAGGACTCTTACTCACAGCCACCGGAGTCCCGGTTATACCAAAAGCAGTCAATTTGTGTTTTGTTTTCAGCAAAGTGGAAAGAGGAAGTTATAGTTATATGGATGAGGCAGAATTGCTCGACATATCCGGGGTATTGGAGCCTTCATGAATACATTAAATAATAGTCAGGAGATTTGTAAAGACTCAAATACAAAGGAATCGTTATCAAATCGCAAAACTGGTATCTGCCAACAAAAAGCTTGTGAAGGTGTCGTATTGGTCCGATACTCTCATATAGGCAATGAACTTACGAGTATTTGCTCTTTTGTTTCTATGGGATGAATTTTGGAGTGGTCATTTTTTGGTTTAAAATCACCCAAATCAACAAATTCAAGAGTGAAATACGCAGCACTCGTAGTTTTAACTCATTCTCTTTTATCTCTCGCATCTGTTTTATACTTCTTATATAGCCAGTTTAAAAGTTTATGCATTAAACTTTACCGGGACAACTTTTTTGATGTATTAGGTAACGATTTGGACTGGTCATTTTCCGTTCAAAGTTTTAGAGTTTTAAAGATTTTGGATTTCCCGCTTCGGCAATCTTCGTCCCAAGTTATAATTTCTCGAACGCAATCTTAAGCTCCGCCCCTTAGGTGACCCATGGGACCGCCAGTTCTAACTTGTTGTAAAACAAATGACACTGACACGTTTCTGTCTCAGAGTTGGGTCCGGCTTTCAAAAATCTGTTATAAAAAACGTAGAAGTAAAAACTGTTTTTTAACTTTTTGGCTCTTGTTTACATATCTTAACTGCGTCTTCGATCCGCATTAAAATGTTTTCTCGGACAGGGCCAAGTATAACAAAAAAACAAGCCGCCAGCGCTATTCATCAAATGCAGTCAACCGTGATATTCTGCTTAAAATTACCATTTCTCACGCCCCGCGAGATTTAAAACGTTCTTTAGCAATTGAGCGTTTTGCGTAAGTAAAAACTCCTTGCAAATGGCATGCACGAAATATTGGAGAAAAGTATATCGTGGTGCCTTCATCGTTGGAATAGTCGTGTCAGGAAAACACACAATGAATTCGAAACTAGAGACAAAATGGCTGAAGGTTAGTGGCTTTACTGTTTCAAACTTGTTTGTATGTGGTAAACACACTTGGCGGTGCACCCTCAGTATAGTATCACTCGATTAATTGAACTGTTATAATTAATGTTAAAAAACACTTTGTAGATGGAGCTGTTATTATTGATGATTGTAGTTCGTGGGATATTGCTTGCAAAGATTAACGTTCGCAAAACGACAAAACTTAGCATCTTGTTAATTCATAATCAGACATTACACACTCGAGTTCTCTGTAGTAGAAAATATATCTTTAACAATAGTAAAACGAGTCTACTGTTTGCAACACAGAAATTTGTCGAGGGTTGCGATCTTTTTTGAAACAGATTAAAAAGCGCCATGGTAACCAAAACAAATAATCCGCAAAATTCGACACTTTTCCCTTTAGACATGAGATTAATTCGAATGAAAACTTCGAGTGTCGCAAACTGATAGAGTTGTTTCATAAATGAAATGTATATTTGTCGCGTTTTCGGCTTGAGCATCGACCTGGCCTTAAACGTTTTTGGTAAAAGTTACCAGTTTGTATGTAATTCAAAGCGAAACCACATGTTCGAATTTCCCGCCATCTACTTTCTAATAACTGAGCTAGCTGTTCGAACGAGAGTCGTATAATACTATGATTCAAATTTCGATGCTGAGTATTTAAAACACGTGTTATCGTTAACCGTCGGTATCAAAACAGGACTGCCAGCGCCAGTTAGCTAAGTTTTTCATAACATGAAATATTTTTAAGTTGTCAGTTAACACGAAAGAACAAGCAATTACAGTAACACAAAACTTAACTTTGTAGCAGAACCAAGTAAACCAGAATTACCAACAAAGAATGAATTATGTTAAAGCCGGAGAACAACACTAAGGCTAAGCGAAGCGGACACAACTTTTTAACAATAGCAAATTAGCGTGTAGTTGCAGGTGTGAAAGAATCTCCCATTTAGAACAAACCGTCATGCTATAAACTGTTTAGATAAACATATTGATTGACAGGCACGGCGCTTTCCGAAGTTGTTATCAAACTTTGACGAAAATCTAAAGATTCCGACAGCTTTACATTTGAGTAAACATAACCAAGCATAGGACATAAAAGCGCACCATTGATGTCCATATGAGCATGAGGCCAATGTCCAAAAGGACAATAGCATTCTGCCTTATGGTGCAGTTGTAACATTTGCTCAAAGATTAAAAGAGTCGATCCCTAACGCTATTTGACCTCCTTCCACTGTAGCCTTTTTTCAAATTTGTGTACATTTTTCAGTTGAGTCTGTGACATTCCTTTGCTCACCAGAAGATCACTATATGTACCATGTGATCTCTTGCTGCAAAAGGCCTAATGCGATGCACTATGGACTGTATTTTGTCTCTTATTGTATTATCAGAGTTGTTCGGAGTTTTTCAATTTCCTAAAAATTTAATTTTAATTAAAAAAATACTTTACAGGATATAATTCCATACTTTTCTTACTTATGTATAACGTTTTAATTTTTATTACCAAATGGGAAACTTTGAAACGTCGTCCTGATCAACAGCAAATGATTTACCCCTTTTTCAGTAGGTTACACACTGGTTATCGTTAGTCGTATATGATTGCACAAACTTCGAACCATCGCAGAAAGCGTCTGTCACTTGTTGCTGTATCATCAATTACTAGAGTAGCAGTGTAGCCTGCTTCTCGATCGGAACTCGAGCAGTAATGTACGATGGCTAAAAAAAGCTAAATCCTTTCTCGAGCCTACTTGCCCAATAGGCCGCCGCTTATCCCAGATTTTCGTATTGTCAAGCGGATGAGAGTCTTTGGCTTACCCTGGACAGGACACAAATCTTTTGCAGGTTAGCTCCCAGCAGAACTGGTACTCACTTATACAGCTGATTCAACTGGAACAAAAGTCAGGTAAAGTGTCTTGTTCACGGACACAACACAGTGGTCTGTTCGGGGCTCGAACTCGCGACCTTAGGATTACGAGCCGAACACGTTAACCGCTCGGCCACTGCGCCTCCGCCGGAAAGCATCTGTCATCTGTGGCTTTACCATCAATTACAATCGTAGCAGTGTAGCCTGCTTCTCGTTCCAAACTTGACCAGTAATGTATGATGGCATTGTGCCTTAATATTTTGAGTTCGTTGGTTATTAATAGTGGACATTAATGAAAGTGCTCCACCTGACATCAGTTTTTTGATTCGGATCTTTTCAATCTGTGACACAATACTCCCCCACTATATGCTATAGCGTTACAGCCTAATAGGTTTTTAAAGGGGCTGTTCCACGCTTTGGAGTACTGGGTTCTAATTTGTTGACGGCTTGTTGACACTTGATTTCGTGTTGGGTGAGCAAGTTTTCAAGTTTAAGCGGAGGAATAAGAAGCGGTCGCCGAGCAAGTGTAATCGTCCTCTTTGGCATCGAAATCGTCGATTTGGCTTCCGTTTTATAAAAAAAGGACAAGCTACAGACTATCATTTGTTATTCTTTTAACCTTTTTGTTCTGGCTGTTGATTAATTCATTTGGTGGCGGTCATGGATTGCCGGCTTACGACCATGTCAACTTTAATTCATGGCAGATTTCGAAGCGGCAATGAGCGCCTAAAATAGTTTACAACATGAGTAACTCTAAGCTTATAAACTCTTCGTTTGGATCCAAGACCGAGAACGCATTTACATGAAGATCACGAATAATGTCCACAGTTTATGCAATAAATGGAAGATACCAGGGCGGTTCGCCTCCTATTCTGCATTAGCTGCGTACTTTTTGTCTCAAGATAAAGATCGAGATTCAAAGGTGAGAAGAATTGTTTTGCCATGAATTTTGCTTCGTGTTTATACTTTCAGGGACACTTGCTGCAGCCAAGACTGTTTTTGCGGAATTGCGAAACTGTAATGTTGAAGTTAATTGTCATTTCCGCATTTTACGAACAAAAGCAATCGCTTTTAATTTTTTTGTATTTCATCAAAACAAATTTGAAGTGGTCCGGTTTGACGTTCTACACATTCGGTAATTCAGCTATTCGCCAAATAACAAAACCTATATTTTGCAATAATGGTTTCGATGTGTCAGTTAATTATGTTGAGCAGCTGATATAACAGTGTAAAACAAGGTAACTAATAAAATTGTCAGTTGAGAGCAAGTCTGGATTTCTGTGTCCAACTTGTCATTTTCAAATATTGACTTTGTCGATGTTCCATGCTATTGTTTAGACTGCAAGCAGTCTCTTTCTATTCCTCAGAGTCAGTCGAATTTAGAAGTTCAAGTAGCGAGTTCTGCAAGCGCAAACCGTTTAGAAAATGCTGATATAAACCAGTTATCAGTCAACAGTTTGCAAGGTATGACCTGTTAGCGCCGGTATCTTTAGCGTAACTCTGAATTCACAACAGCCAGAACAAAAAAGTTAAAAAATGACAATTGATAGTGTGTAGCTTGTCCATTTTTATAAAACGGAAGCCAAAACGACGATTTCGATGTCAAAGAAGACGACTACACTTGCTCGGCGACAGCTTGTTATTCCTCTGTTTAAACTTGAAAACTTGTTCACCCAACACGAAATAAAGTGTCAACAAACCGTCAACAAACTAGAACCCAGTACTCCGAAGCGTGGAACAGCCCCTTTAAGCACGGGAGGTTTTTTTTATCGGATCAAACCATTAACTGGTAATTAAACCCTTTAGAAATACAAGGTACTTACTGATCACTGTCAATCTTATGAGTCTAATCAGGGGTAGCGCTGGTCGGGCAAACTGGAGTGCACACTGGTAGAAGATGTCATCTGTCGTCTTTACATTATCAATTACAAGTGTAGCCTGATTCTCAATTCTAATACGCCCGTGGAGATAGGGTGGAGAAGAGCCCAGGATCTCTCGAATTTCATTGCATTTTCTCTGATCATCACTTTTATGTTTGCTATATGTGTCGTCAGTTTAGGAACAAATGTGCTCCACCTTACCGCATTGTTCAAGTGCAGTTCATCCCTGTTGATTACCGAGTACTCCCACTCTAATCTAGCATCGCTACCTTCCTGTACATAAACATTCTCGTACGCCGATGGGACCACAGTAGGCTTTGTAAAGTATATCTTACCAACTATGAAAGATACGTAATAAAACGAGTTAGAGAAAAAGTGGTTGTTGGCAAGACAAGACCAGGCTTTATTCACATTTCTCAGTTTCTTACATAGTTATATGCAATCTTTTTACAATTTTAGGCTTACTAGTCCGTTTTTACACTCTAATAGATGAGTGGATTTCTAAATTAGTTTCTTTTGGGAAATGTCTAGTGTCTTAAAGAACCTAATTAGTTTTCTAATTAGACACTAGGATGGAATAGAACTAGAGACAAAATTTGGAAACGCAAAGTTTGACACACTATTTCCGAACTGCTCTCTTTTCAAGTTACTGCTTCAAAATAAAAAACCTTAGTTGCTCTGTACTCTCAAGTATTGAGACTTTCTACAACTATCATAAAGTAGTATTGATTGACAAATGAATTCAAAGTTGAGAAACGAACCCAGCTCCTTCAGACTGAACAAACTTCTGTCAATTGTTTTTTCAAGTAATCACTTTTTTTTCAACACCCAGTTGAGCCATTGTTGCGCTTGTGTTTTTCTTTTTTGAATGAAAGTGCAAAATCTGAGCCGATTAATAACATTTATCACTTTTTAGAAGAAAGCAACTAGCATACTAGCACGAATACTGCAATCCGATTAGCTAACCTACTCACTGTCTACGCAATCTGTTGATATTCATAAATGGCGGCGATTTTAAAATTCTTTTGAAAGTTTAACTCAAGAACGCCATTGATGAACAAGGTCTACTGGAAAAGCAAGTCACCAAAAAAATATTTCTGGGGTTTACTGTCAGATGTGTAAATTTGAAAAGTTTTAAGAGTCTCATGGTTTACGTGGGTCAAGAGCAAGCATTTTTTTAATTGTCAGAAATAATTGCTTATTTCAGTTCCAAAGGGGAGTTCTTGTCATATAATAAAACTCTAACTTTATAACCGAGGTGGAATAGAATGCGAATACAGCTACATCATTCTCTATACAATAAATTTCTTGTTTAATACCATGGGTGACAAATTACTCTTTAATTTTGACGCGTAATTTCATTCGTAATTTGTAACTTCACATGTGAAATTACAAAATTGCCATGGCAACAGTTTCAAAATGGCGTCCAGATTCAAAAAAATTAGCGAGGAAG
>JAOBRD020649746.1:0-15139 GCA_027575215.2 Hydrozoanthus sils
CACCCCCCCCCCCCCCCCCCCCCTCCATACAATTTCATTCCAACAGGCCTGGAGCTAATATGTGTCTAGAAAGAATTGTTACATATATGATGGTTGTTAATGCATTTTTGGGCAGGCAATACGTTAATTTTTCTTTGTTCAGATGTTGCTGCAGGTAATGCGATAATTTCTAAATCATTTGGTATGTATTTAACTCGTCCAGTAAACTGGATGTAAAAAAAAAATTTCTATGTTTATGCTGTTCAGGTCAACTTCATAACTTCGTGCATTTCCACCTTCTGAAGGCATCTGATTCATGATCATGCCGAAACTTTTCGATTCATTTCATTCATGTCGCAGCACAATTAAAAAGTGATTTCCAGCACGTGTGTAAATTAAACACTTACAAGAATATCAGTGAACTAGTCTAGTACAGTCATGAGTAATAGAGTCCATTCCTGTTTTGAAGCAAGTAAATTTATGTTACATAAATATCTCATGGATCTGCTCAATTCAACCCTACCCAGCACTCGCCCCAGCCTCTCCTTTGCCTAACAAAAATGGCGCTGAACGATTGTGATAGCACGATGCAACGTTAAAATGGTGCTAATGAAAGTTGAAAACTTCACTGGATTAAATATGAAACCTAAAAGTGAGGAACTTGTGGATAGATAGAGGAGTACTTTTTCTATTGAATTGGCATCACAATAACATGGAAATTTTATGCTTTTTATATGGAATTGCGAGATGAGCCATTTAAAGCATTTTTAAATCACTTCAAATTAGTAAGTTCTCAAACTCTTTCGCAAATTTTCTTTTGTTTTCGAGTGCGGGTTATCTACTGGTGCGGGTAATCTGCTTTTTGTGGCCAAAATTAGTGGTGTGGGTAATCTGCTGTGCAGGTAATTTCCCGGAAATTACGGTAATTGTAAACCTCACATAGTTGTGAAAATGAAGACACTTAGATTCAATCTACAATATTTTTGTTAGAAGTATGAAGCATACAGAAAATGAGTTCAAAAGTAAGAAAACAAATAATGAATTTATTTAATAAAATTAATGCTGTTAATGTTACTCTACCAATTGAAGGGTCTAGTGAAAAGTGACATATTAAGTGACTTTGTATGAAATGCTAAATTCTCCCAGGGGTTAATAAAGAGATAATAATATGGGGAGAAATGACATACTCATCAAAAGTCACTTAGTTTATCTCGTTTCTGTGCAAGACCCTTCAGTTGTAGAAATAACTTATTGCTTATAATAATTTTGAAGAATAGAAACATCCGAACTACAGCAACCCTCATTCATTGTATATGATGTTGACAAAATTATCTTGTTCTAATAACAAAAAGAACTGTTGCTTTTCTCCAGGGTTCTCATTCGGCATTCAAGAAAGATTGCTCAGCAGTATTACCTCACCTACCAAGAACAAATCCCAACATCACAACTGGTACAAAAAGTTGCATCAGTAATGCAGGAATACACGCAGTCTGGGTAAACACATTTGTTTCAATGTAATTTGAAATACTGTACATAGGCCTTTGAAAAAGGATTGCTTAAAATAAAATTATTATCATAAAGAGATGCATCTTTACTTAGGGGGAGGGGTGGGGGTGTTTAAAAACTGTTGGCATGGTTAAATCATCATTAAGCTATCTTGAGGAAGTGTATGAAGCTTTGTTTTTGCCAGAAGCTCACATTATCTGAATTTTTGAGTTTGTACATATTAGGAGAGTACAAGTTTGTTCAGGTGTGAGTGTTTATTCCAGGAAATGTGGTTATGCCAATGCAGAGCTTTTCATTTGTTTTGTAAAAAGTCTGTTTAGTGCATAACTATTTGTTCTGCACAAAAGAGACGGTCAAAAAAGTTTTGTAACTGTCATTTTTCCACCTTGTGTAGTGGTGTTCGACCTTTTGGTGTTTCCCTTCTCATTGCTGGATGGGATGATGATAGACCGTATCTGTTCCAATGTGACCCTTCTGTAAGTATCATCAACAGCATTAAAAAAGGTTTCATGCAATGATCACAAGCCATATCTGTTCCAGTGTACAAACTAAATTTCATGTGCAATGTCAACTCTTCACACCGTAGCTATTCACTTTTAAGCTGCACCATAATTATTTTCACATAATTTCTAAATCTTGAATGCAAAGCCAGGTTGAGTTGGGGGTTGCAGCTTAAAATTGAGTTTTTTGGGGAAAAAACCGAGTGTTTTCCAAATATAAACCTGATAAAAGTGTGTTCATTGCATCTCTCTAAAATGGGGGTTGCAGCTTAAGGACACACAGGAGACTTTTGAGTGCTGTTTTTCATTGCAGTCATAAAGATATTCAATCTGCACTTTTAGCAAAACATTGTATTTATTCTGAAAGGTAAAAGAACAAAGTTTTGGTTTCTTCAAATATTTTTCATAGTCTTTTATTTGAAAACAAGCAAGAGCCGTTTTTCTCGAAAACTACACATTTCTCTCAGAGTGTTTATTTGCCCATGCATTGAGGCGAATATCGCTGTTTTTTGTTGCAATTTGTTTACCACATGTTGAGGTCAAAAAGCGTGTCTCAGTTTTTGTTTTAATTGCTTTGTTGATTAGTTATGATTTTTTGAAATTTGGCTTTCAAAATCTAGCAAATTTTTTGAAATAAACCCTTCTAACTCAAGAAGAAAAATTTATGCTCATAGTAAAGTTTATTCCCAGAAATGATGAGAATTACATATATGAAACAATTTTCCAAACTAGATTTAAGGTTATATATATACACAGTCTCTAAACATACTATGATACTTAATGTGCTCCACATGAAGTCTTACAATTATTTCACACAGGGTGCATACTTTGCATGGAAGGCCACAGCTATGGGAAAAAACTTTGTTAATGGAAAGACATTTCTGGAGAAAAGGTTAGTAAAGATATCTTGATAACCAAGTGCAAGGTCTTTCTGGAAAATATTATCAAGGTCTTTCACTGTACAGACCGAGCATTTCAAGTTCTGTGCAAGATATTAGAAAGAAATGAGGTTATTAAGATATTTGTTATATGGCATCAATTTTGGGTCAGTAAAAGAGAACAAAATTAGTAATAGTAAGAAATCTGTCCACCAACTTTCCAGTCATGTGAGTGAAGATATTGCACCAATTTTTGGCCAACCAGTGCACAGGTTTGGTTTTTAGCCCTAAAAATTTGAATTGCTAAATAAAAAAGATGTTAATTATTCTACTAGCCTGCAGGGCCATAGTGAATAATCAATTGATTATAAATTATGAAAGATACCTACAAGATGTGTTTTGCATGTTGGTACATATCTGTATGGCACACCACCACATGCTTGATTTGATGAACCAGTAGTAACATACAAATGAGGAAAAATCATGAACTTTCTCCAGGTTTAAAATTGATGATATTGCCATTAGAGAATTTCTAAAAACGACTACTTTTAGGAAACCTTTGACATTTAGAGACCAATAAATGTACCTCCTATAGCTATAGATCTGTAGGAACTTAGCGTTATAGGCGAGTTTCAGCTGACGTCATTGTTTAAGTTCTGCTTCATTAGCATACAACTTAAGTCATAGAAAGAACAGAGATAAACAACAACTGACTTTAAAACTTAAGAATTTTTTCTCAAAATTAACGAGTGACTTAACTTTCGGTTCTATAAGTGTAGTTTCAAAGAAGAAATTACCACTCAAAAAAATGCAAAACACCTGGAGGCAAGATCGATAATGAGCCATACATTCTTTGTAAAATTTCCATTTTTTAAAACCATATCTCGGAAAGGTTACTCAGCATATCAATCTCATATTTTCAGAGAAGGTTAGTTCTGCAGAAATATTTCATTATTCAAAAGCTTTGTCTCTGTAGCTGAATTAGAAAGAAGAATGCATATGCTAATGAGTAGCCTGCACTATCTAAACCTCCGCTGATAGTCTGCGACGAATGCTAGCTAAACAATGCTAAACAAAAACTCGCTTATACCAGTTGACTTTAAGTATAAGTTTCTTTTTAAGTTGATTATGTAAAAACTGTAACAAGTTAAAAACAAATTTCACATAGTCTCACAAGGTTTCTATAGAACTTTCAGTACTCTGCATTAGTAATCTCGTGTTTGTGTGCATTATTTTGTTTACTTTAGGTACAACGAAGAACTTGAGTTGGAAGATGCCATCCACACAGCCATTCTTACTCTTAAGGTAAGCACTAGAACAAGACAGTATTCGTCGAACCTGAAACTGTTCAGTACAGATGCTGTATTTTATTTTTGCAAACTTACCTGGCTTTTATGTGGTAAGGATGCTCCTTCATGTCGCAAGGATGCTCCTGCATGCAGCAAGGATGTTCTTGCATGTAACAGGGATGTTCCAGCATATGGTAAGAATGCTCCTGCAGTGCATGTGGTGAGGATGCTCCTGTATGTTACGCATGTAGCAAGGATGCTCCTGCTGCAGCAAGGATGCTCCTGCATGTAGTAAGGATGCTCCGGCATGCAGCAAGCTGTATGTAGCAAGGATGCTCCTGTATGTGGTAAGCAAACTGTCCAACAATCCCGATTTTGCTTGAAAATCCCGATTCCCGACCAATATGTAACAGGGATAGAAAAGATCCCGATTTCGACTCGAGTTGTGGTATTTTTGTCAAATTCACATAAAAGAAAACGAATTGCAGAATACTTAAAACTCTGATGTCCATAAAACTGAAGTTTAATATCAAATAAAATCAAGTACTTTTATGTCGTGGACCTTTCACTCATTATCTATTGTTTCATGAGCAAACAAAAAGTTTGTTTGAGAACAGAAACACAAAAGTTGCAATCAAATTTATCGGAATTTCTGACAGAAATTATTGTGTTA
Organism: Hydrozoanthus sils; assembly: GCA_027575215.2. NCBI lineage: Eukaryota > Metazoa > Cnidaria > Anthozoa > Zoantharia > Hydrozoanthidae > Hydrozoanthus > Hydrozoanthus sils. Next base: position 4,826 of record JAOBRD020649746.1, read on the forward strand.
AAACACCAGAAATTGCATATCAGAGACTTTAGATTCAAAATTTTCTTTTGGGGAAGAGAGAGGGGGGGGGGCATGCCCCCAGAACCCCCTAGCAAAATGTGCCTTCGACGTTTTTAAAAACAGTACTGATCTCTCAGAAAGTTTTATCCAGATTTAAAGCCCTTTAGAGATTGGACAGTCTGGGTAAGGATGCTCTTGCATGTAGCAAGAATGCCTTTGCATGTAGCAAAGATAGACATGCATGTCACAGGGATGATACTACATGTAGCAAGGCACTCCTGCATGTTACAAGGATGCTCTTGCATGTTACAAAGATACTCCTGCATGTGGTGAGGATGCTCCTGCATGTAGCAAGGATGCTCCTGCATGTTACAAGGATGTTCCTGTATGTTACAAGGATGCTTCTGCATGTCACAAAGATGCTCCTGTATGTAGCAAGGATAATCCTGCATGTCACAAGGATGTTCCTGCATGTAGCAGGGATGCTCCTGTATGAAGCAAGGATGCTCCTGTATGTAGCAAGGACGCTCCTGCATGCAGCAAGGATGCTCCTGTATGAAGCAAGGATGCTCCTGTATGTAGCAAGGATGCTCCTGTATGTAGCAAGGATGCACCTGCATAAAACTAGGATGCTCCTGCATGTAACAAGGATGTTCCTGCATGTAGCAAGGATGCTCCTGCATGTAGCAAGGATGCCCCTACATGCAGCAGGGATTTTTTTGCATGTGGAAAAAAGCCTGTATGTATAGTAGCTTTCAATGTCTTTTCGCCGTTTCACTAAGGTTTTTAAAATATTCTTTGCAGGAGAGCTTTGAAGGCCAGATGACAGAAGACAACATTGAATTGGGTATATGCAATGAACAGGGGTTTAAACGACTCACGCCATCAGAAGTAAAAGATTATTTGGCCTCCATTCCTTCATAGTACACCTTCTGTAATTACTTTCCTTGATAAACCCGCCCGCCCTTATGTACGCTTCAGTTTTATTTGTAAACGGTTTTTTTGACGACTGTTTTCTTGTAATCGTTAGTTTTTTCAAAAGTAGTCTAAATTCTATAGGAATTTAGTAGTCCTTCCATGTTTTAATGAAACTTGTGGCACCTATTAAATTTTGCCGTGCTCGTGGAGCCAGAATATGATGAATCTACCGAAAATAAAATTGTTTGCTTATGTTTCCTTGTCCATTATTATTTGTTGTTTACTGGCCAAAAGTGTACGGTATGAGAATGCTACCCGCCTTGAGGAGAGGGTCACGTAACAGACATCTAAAACCCTAAAGTTAATGTTGATATCGTTCACTTTTAAAGGAGGATTTATATTCATACGTCTGTGCAGCTCTCCTGTGTTCAACCTTGAAGACGTTATGATTATTTCTTCTCAAGAATAATTGTTGCAAGTGTAGGCAAGTTAATCACCTACTTTTTAGAAAGAAGGTACTGTTATTTAACGTAGTCAGTTCCTTCAGCTCTCAGAGAGTGCTGCTATCAATGGAAGCCGACGGTGCGCCCTTTTCCCCCTCCCTCTGTCAGTGCTCCGTTTTACGGGTATTCAAAGCTATAGCTACACTGATCAGAAGAAAGTCGAAACAGACGTGCAGTCACCAGAGATCGAACTGAGGACCCCTAGCTTCGAAGGCCGCGCTCTAACCAACTGAGCTACGCCTGCTTCTCCAATTATAATAGTGCGTTAAGCATCACCATAAAACCTGGATGTTAAGTTCGAGCGGTTCTCTGTCGGCTGCCATCAAACTCTCTTAACATATATCTTTAATCCTTAACCCTGCCACGGCAGGGCAGCAGCTACCCCGCAAGAAAACACAAGCAGTACTATTAATGCACACCTGAAAATATAATCTCCCTCGCAGCGCTACTTGTGTCATCAGCAGCGCTTTCCTCCCCAGGAAACGGTTGCTTACCAATTTCGGGAAGGAAGCGCACCTTACGACGCAGATAGCGGCTGCGAGGCAGACTACTGAAGATATTGCATGCCCGTTTATAATGCGCGCCTGATAACAATGTACGCTCGATAACAATTCCCGCCAGATTTAATGGCACTTGCGTGTTACTAGTGAACCATTTAAAAGCAGTTCGTCAGCAATGATGAACCGCTTTCAGGAGCGACTCCAATTTTTTCGAAATGTGACCGAAAAATTTCCGAGACGTTCGAACCTTACTAGGAACAACAAAGGTTACAATTACAATAACATTTTAGAGCTGTACGGGTCAGTAATGACGCAATAGCGGTCAAAGTGGCAAATTGAGAGCTAAACTATAAAATAGAATGCTGGCCTATTTTTGTTACCTTTGTTTTCAGTAGAAGAAAAGAAGAATTATGAATTAGATACTTTCAAGACTTTCAAAACTTTGAATAGAACAGCATATTTGATTAGTTCTTGTCAAATTCGGAAATACTTGGATTCAAGCAATTCATATTGACTCAGCCTGCGGCCTCGTCTAGTTTTGCTGTTCAAGGAATTATCTCATCCATTTATTTCCCAACTGGACAGCATGTGTAGTCTAATTAGCAGTTAGTTTGAGAGCCGAAGTGCAGGATAGCAAAGAATATTTTTACTTTGGCCACACAACGCAGTTTTAGTAAAACAAACAGCAACTGGGCGAGTTGAGAGAAGGGCAATGAAGACCAATGAGTTCAGTGATCACTTCGAGAAAATCCAAGCAGTATGATTTCGTAACGGTTGGAGTTTTTCTTGATAGCAAATGGTTCCAGTACCGATATACTAAGGCGAGCTGCAGTGTTTTAAGTTTTCCCAGCTGATATGATGACAGTCTCTCAGTGTAGTGTTCCTTTGTAGTCACTGCACATCAGATTGGGTGCATAGACAAGCTGTTCTATATCTTTTGTGAGAGGTATTTTCGAATACCGTGTCCGACAGTGTCAATATAAAAACTTCTTGTCCGACAGTCATTAAATCTCTCAAACTTACACCAATGCAAATATACAAAAATGTAATGCTTCCCTAAACCCTAACCATTACTCAGTCCTATTAAACCCAAATAATGATTTCGATAATTTTTAGTTGCTCGTAAATTAAGCTTTATTTACCGTATTTTGTGCACATTGTTGCGAAATTTATCAATTGTCGAACAAAAAGTTTTCGTATTGAAACCTGTACGTATGTCGGATACCGAGAGACTACGTGTGTTTCAGTATGGATTAACGATACTTTCGGAATTCAATCGGATTGTAGCGTAGAGTTGCGTTAAAAAAGAGAGAAATGAATTCAACAATCTCAGATTAAGGAGATTTTTGTTAACTCGGTCTTATCAAGCAGCTTCTACAGTAATCCATTTATGAGAAGTGGGAGCTACCAGTCAGCGATGGGATTTACCATCGTACAAACGCATAAATACACTGCGCTAGCCATGCACCCGTGGCACATCTTACTTCGCAATGAAAATTATAATAGTAGGGATCCTAGGAGTAAATCTGAGGAAACACGAAATGCGATTGCTATTAAACGACAACAAAGTAATTTGGAGATGAGAGCGGTCGACTGAAATTTCAAAATCAGATTGAACACACTGACTTCCCTTAAATCCTTGTCAACTACCCAATGTATCAAACACAGAAGCCAGTACAAGAACTATTTGGCGCTGTAGTGGCATGATTTGTTGCCAGAGCAAAACTGAATATAGAATGCGGATACTCTGCGAGAAACAGGATTGTATTAATTCCAAGAAAACCGTCAGCTTTAAAAAACAGCATTTTTAATAGTTTTTAACCCAAAACAGTTTATTCAAAACTAGTCTCTCAATCGGAGGGACAACACGGTACTAAAAAGTCGTGAAATTTGAAACGAATTTTAAGCTTTCCAGACCTGGAAAGTAATGGAATTGGGGGAAAATGGCCAAGGTCACGGAATTTTTTTTATTGGTTTTGATTTCGATTGGGAAAACGAATTCTCTTGAAATTTTAATCCATATACCGAGTTTTTCTTAAATTAACAAATTAAAGTGTTTTTCTCTAAATTCACGAACGCCACGTTTTCTTTCAGTGTTCAGATTGTGTAATTGGTGTTTAGAGTTCGATCAAAGTGTTAGTAATTCGATTTTTTTGGGAGTGGATTAATTGGTTTCTTGATATTTCTAGGTCGTTAAAAATGGCATTTGGTCATGAGGGCTGCCTAGATCACACTTCGTGTGCCAGCGGTTTATCCATTTCTGGTTTGGAGGCCAGGGAACGAGGAGCGTCACAAAAACACTAAACAACAAGTTATTTCCAGCTGCGCGTTCAATGTCTGTGCAACGGGGTTCAGGTCGTCATCACTCTGCGATAGTCATCAACAATAATGACAGCTCTTTAACAAGACTAGGGACGTATATGCGATTATAGGTGAAGAGGAGACTTCGCGCATAAATGATTCGCTAACACTATTAGTTGGTATTAACCACTTTTTTGATAACGTAGATTGGAAGGGGGACAAGAAAAAGTAGTCTTTCTGAACCATTAGTTACAATTTTGCAGACGAGCTTTGACGATACATTTGTAAAATGCCGAAATTTGCGAGATCGCAGAATTGTCGTCCTCAGTCCCCTCATGGTCTATACTCTTATTGGGGATATAGAGAATTTCTGTTGCAATTTACGCTTTTTATAAGAACCATCTTGTCGGCTAAAATTGTTAGGTATGATATGCGGTGATCCGTGGGTGTTTCTTTTAAAAGAAAAGAAGAACTGATTTGCACACCACTAAATTTTCAAATGACACTACCACGCAAACCTACTTCGAAAAAAATGTACTTCTGTGACGGCAATGTCCCGTTTTCCACGGGGGTTCAATCTTATTTTCATTTTTATTTGCTAATAAATTTAAATTGAACGTTCTGGCGGAGGCGGCGATTAAATGGCATTGGATAAAACTTGAGAGGAGTTCTGCAGCTCCTAACCAAACATCCTCCTTTCCATGCCCCTTGCAACTTCACTGCTCGTGGCCGAGTTGAAAGGGTCCTGGTAACAAGTGGTAATTCAAGGTGTGATACGTTTAGGGTCGCGTGGAAACATGGCACTCTTTCTGACGTTGTGAAGATCGAGGTACAACATTACAACACGAGCCAGGCCTTGAAACGCAAAACACAATGTTAGATGCCCGACAGGGTAAAAACTCTTCTATTTCATTATTCTATCATTTGCAGCCGCGGTTCAGATCCACTTAGGCTAATCTTAAAACTAACCTTCTACACGGCGTCAACAAGCCTATCCAGTAGCCTGACCTCTCCCTACAGATAAGGGTTTGCTGTTCTATTGCATGATTGTGACACTCTTTGCGTTCGAATTCTGCAAACCTTTTTTTCTACCTTTGGTATTGCTATTGCTCAAAAGGCCTACATAACTTAAAAAACCACTTTACAACCCTTGGTGGTTATTTTATTCACTTAACAGTGACCTTCAGCAACGAGGACGGCAACACAGACAACGATTACTTACAAAGGCACACTTCTTGCTGACCCCTTTCGACCACGTATAGTGGCTAGTTTGCTTTCTCTATTGTCCGAGTTACACTTTGTGAACAAAAAATTGAATGGAAGTATTTTGCTTAAAGGGAAATTGACAATATATTCTGTGGTTCGTTCTTGTAGTCGTAAAAACTTCAAAACCGAGTTTTTCACATTGTAATTTTCAAGTCGACAGCGTGCATGTGACCGGCACGGTGCACTCCAACGTCCAGCTATTGCATTCACTGTTTTCTTGCCTTCGTCCACGGCGTTGCCGTCCTTGTTGTTTAAGGTCCCTGTTATTACTTCAACGCAACAACGAGGGTTTTGTAACATATTTTTTCAAATTGAACAACTCGAAAAACTTCAAAAGAAAGGCAGAATAAAAAACTTGCTAAGAGATAAACAATATTTCTATATCTCGTTCCCAGGCCCGAATCACTCCGAAAGAGAGGGATAGCATAGCCTGGGAACAAATTTAGGGTTACTAAGGGTTAACTTACCAATTCCTCCCCCTGCGTGTGGCGGGGCTCCATAGCGGAAGGAATCAATGTAGGATTTGATAGTCTCGGGATCTGAAATAGGAGACAAAGAAGAACAACTAAGTTTGATAGAGGGGATGGTTTTGAGGTACCTTACAAGCAGAGTGAGAGATGTCGTTAGAAATAACCTGTAGTGAAATTCAGTTTGATAAATAATTTAAGCTTTACGCTTCACAGAAGAGTCAAATGAAACTGACTATAATCCGAGACGTAAGTTTCATTCTCATTTACTGATTGAAATGACATCTGTTTACGAAAATTCGATGAAATGACATCTGATCTACTTAAAAAATACCATGAAATGACATCTACATAAAATAAATACCGTGAAATGACATCTATTTACAATAAATACGATTAACTTACATCCACTTACAAAATTCGATGAAATAACATTTATTTACAAAAATACGATGAAATGACATCTACTACAAAAATATGATGAATTTACATATATTTACAAAAATACGATAAAATGACATCTATTTAATAAATACGATGAAATGACATCTATTTACAAAAATACGATGAACTTATATCTACTTACAAAAGTACAATTAATTTTCATCTACTTACAAAAATACAATGAGTTTTCATCTACTTATAAAGAACGATGAAACAACATCAACTTACAAAAATACGATGAAATGATATCTATTTACAAAATTACAATGAATTTACATCTACTTACAAAAAACGATGAAATGACGCCTATTTACAAAAATACGATGAAACGACGTCAACTTACAAAATACGATGAAATGACATCTATTTACAAAAATACCATGAAATGACATCTATTTACAAAAATACCATGAAATGACATCTGTTTACAAAAAATAAATAATACGACGGTGAAATGACAACTCCTTCCAAAAATACGATGAAATGATATATTTTTACAAAAATACGATGAATTTAGATCTACTTACAAAAAACGGTGAAATAACATCTATTTACAAAAATACGTAAAAACGATATCAACTTACAAAAATACGATGAAATGATATCTATTTACAAAAATACCGCGAAATGACATCTACTTACAAAAATATGGCTAATGTACTCTGTTCGGACTCGTGACAAAATGACCACAGTATGGCGATTCTATTTCTCTTACATAGCAATAAGCTATATGATCAATGATTGTCTGATCTGTCTGTTGTCTGTCGAGTGGGAGGACTTGATTCCCAGCCGTACCTTCGCTCAGTCAGTCAGGGTTTTAAAACAACTGCTCTAACATTTGCAAATGGTTCGACCTTCGCATTTTCTCGGATAAAGACGTTAAACCGTAGGCCTTCGGAGTCCTACGGTTTGGTTGTAAAACCTCGAGGGTTTCCCGACTACCCAAGAGTAGTGAAAACTATAAACTGAACAAGATAAATAGCAATATATTGGGTAGTTCCTTCCGAAAACGAGCTTCAGGAGACCACTATAACATCAACAATATATGACGTATTTTAAACCCGTAATCTTTCAATTCAAAAAAAAAACTAGTGGTAATTAAGTGAATCCTGTAGCACTTCTAGCACCGGTTATCTAGCAAGACTTACCAATCCCATGATGCACTGCTCGCTCAGTTAGGAATTCAGGATCGTGGATTCGCTGAGCTCCTGACAACACCTCCTCACCTCGCATAAACATGTCGTACGAGTTGCTCAGTTTCTATCAAGAATAAATATAAAATTCTCGTCTAATTTCTTGCATTAAAACAGATCATTTTAAATTGCTCGCTCCCTTACTACCTTATTCAGTCCCCAAACCGCTCCAACGGTAGCCTGCACCGCATACTATCTTAACTAGATGTTACCACAGGTAAAGATAATGCTGTTGAGCTATTGTAGGATAAATACCCAGTGATGTCATTATGAAACGTACTGTTAATGACCTTCGCCCCTTTCAGTTCAAGCCAGATATCAACTGTCCTGCTAAACGACCGACAGACAAACTGCATGATCCGATCCGTCCACTCAAATCGAGAACTCGACTGCTAACAACACGATATATCACTGAGAATATATGTTGTCTCACTTCACTCGACAGCAACTATGTCGACAGTTGAAAGAGCTTGGACCAGCTGCAACGCAGGCTAACGGATTGGTTATACAAGCCGGCGAACCACAAAATGGAAATTCAAGAAAGTACAAAGGTGCTTAGTTGTAGGTTGAACCAACTTGACCCGCTTATTTCCTTGTTTCACGTGTTGATGAGAATATTTTGACTGGCTACTTGCTGATTTGCACTTCAAAACCTTTTCTATTTTATGCGGGTTAAAACCAGAAAACAAAAGAAAAAGGCGAACAAAGACATACAACTATGGTTTTATTACTAGTCAATCTGTTAGCTAAGTCCTCATTTCTCAACTACCGCCTCAAACTTGATACTGTGCGGCAAGTCCCAAGTTCATTTAAGGAAGTTGAATATAATCCCATCAATTATTGGATAAAGCTGTAAAAAACAAAAGACTAATAATGCGCATGTTTAAATAACTTTTAGCCACTTATATTTCTTTTTTAGGAGTCAAGTAACTAGAAAGTTTTTTCTGGAAATCGACTTTTCAAATGTTATCGTTGGACTAGTTCTGTTAAGGATTAGTAAACTACAAAGCGAGCTTCACCCGGCTTTATATTTACCTGGAAATAACAAGTTATTAAAAAAAACTCTGAACGATGGCGGTATAAACCAAAGCCTGTAACGAGCTAAATGTCAATAAAATAAAAGAGTAGGGTCCTTAAGCAACGAGGACGGCAACACTGACGATGTCGGATTAAGAAAACTTTCTGGCTCGCCTTTTTTCCATCAATCTGGCTTGTTTGCCCTCTCTTTGTCCTAGTTACGCTTTGTGAATAGAAAAAGATTTAAGTTTTAACGATAATGAAAAAGTTTCCGTTGGTTGTTCCTGTAAGCGCAAGAACTACAATAGAGAGATGAAGCATAACTTTTTCCCGCAAACCGCAGGGAGATCACGTGACATATTTCTTCGCGCGCTTGCCGTGCACCATTTCCGTTTTTCAAGCTGCTTAAGATTGGAAATTAGTCTCAAGGCTCGCGCCTTTGTACTTAGAGCTTGGGACGCCGAAGACGGGACAGCAGACAGCAGATGGCGAGCTGACATTCTGCCGTTTGCGCGATACTTAATCTCTCTAATACTAAGATCCCCACGCTATAACTTTGAAGACGACCGTGTGCCGGTGGCCAGCACAGTGCGCCTGGATTGTATTAATTATTGTTATTGCCGTCCACGTTGGCGTTGCCGTCCTCGTTGTTTAAGGTACCTAATAACGCACATACCGGGTCGTGGGGGTCCGGCATTGTATAGAACGGCCGCACTGACAAAGGGTACTTGTCCAGGATGAAAAAATCGGTGTCATACTTGTCTTTCACCAGCCGTCCAAGAAGTTTCTCAGATGGAGTACTGACATTGAGGGAAAAAAAAGCAGTTAAACGAAATTCAAATTAATTTTACTCAAATATAAAAATATTGTAGGGAACTGCAAAAACAAAGAGCATACAGGAGGGCGCTTCAAAAACCTGTACAACTCCGGTAAAATTAATGACTTTGGGGGCCAAAAGTTTCAAAAAAATTTATGGACATTTATGGTTTCAAAAAATCAAGAAGAACCCTTTCAAAATAAAACAAAATTCCAGGCTTGAAAACTTTTTTTCCAGAAATTAAAAGTGCCAAGAGTCAAGTCAGGCCAAGAATTTCTCTATACACTACCTGATCAATTCACTTGAAACCTAGTCGACTGGATTTGCAAGCTTAGGTCAAACAACGAACTTTGTGTTGACTAGATTTAATAGCAAGTTCGATTGAAGCCCCACAAATTGATCTCTCTCTCTTATTTTCCCTTTACATGTCTTTCACCATTTTAAGTTACCTGAGGTCGTCTTCATAAGTCATATCCACACCATTCTCCCTCAACATGTCCACTGCATCACGGTATTGCAGTACCAAGCTGAAACACCAACCAATATTTTAGTTACTCTCGATTTCAAGGACATTCGCACGACCATGTGGCAGTAAACACAGTATATATAGTTGTACTGCCTTTTTACGTAACGCGCTCAAAACTGTTATTATTAGTATAAGAAATAATACGACTTCGAGTTCAATTTGGAATTTCTTTGCACAAGTGAGTTTTTTAGGAAGTATCAAAACTGCATGAGCCCATAATGTGAATGATAACTGAGCTTTCTGAGAAACCCACGAGTGCAATTAAATTTCAAATTGAACGAGAAAAGTAGTGGTAGTGGTAGTGGTAGTGGTAGTGGTAGTGGTAGTGGTAGTGGTAGTGGTAGTGGTAGTGGTAGTGGTAG
>JAOBRD020649849.1:0-15138 GCA_027575215.2 Hydrozoanthus sils
CTGACGTGATTCGGACGTGGTCCCGAGGGACTATGAGGTGTTGAAGTAACAAAAAATCTCTTGTTTTTACGCTTGTCAACTCTTAACAAAACCTCTTGGTTACAGTGGTAATTAACCCCGGATTAGGGGTAATCGTGTTTGAACACCTTGGCCCAGGGGTCTTATTTGTTTTTTTTTACCTTCGAGATGGGGGGGGTTATTGGAGAAGGGGGGCTTATTAGACAGGGGGGTGGTTGCGCTTATTTAGAATTAGTTTTGTCAATAGCCAAAGACAGAAACACACCATGAAGTGCGGATACGAAACAGATTTAATTGCAGCTAGTGACTCCGTTTTCCTCTGGCGTTAAAAACCAGCACCTTTCCAAAACAAATACAACCGTCGACAAAATACATTTATGACACAGTTCGACTTATGTTTTAGCTCCCTCGCCTTTGTATTGGAACTTGGAGGGTGGGCTTATCTAAAACTTGAAGCTTTAGATGGGGGCTTATTTGAGAGGGGGGGATTGTTAGAACATTATTTTACGGTATTTATATGGAGAAAACATCCCGGGGGGCTTATTAGAGCATTTACGGTATTTATATGGAGAAAACATCCGGGGGGGGCTTATTAGAGCATTATTTTACGGTATTTATATGGAGAAAACATCCCGGGGGGGCTTAATAGAGCATGTACGGTATTTACAACAATGGAGAAAACATCCCGGTGGGGCTTATTAGAGCATTTACGGTATTTATATGGAGAAAACATCCCGATCATTATTACCGAGTAGTTAATGTTTATCTCTCCTATGTTGCTCAGGAGGGGTTTGCTGCGCCAGAAGATGAAGGCCTTCCACAGGATGAGCAAGATGAGTACTGAATGAGAATCCCCCAGCCATGTTAATGTCTTCAAAGCAGCAGGAATCAGAACTTGATTGGTGTTACCTTGCACAGACCAAAGTCCTCTTGACTTCAGTGCACTTAAAAGACATTCTCCAGCTCACTTTGACAGCTGCTGGACTTCAATATCATCAGTAATGTAGTTAGGGCTCGACTTAACTCGGTACAACTGGAATGAAGGGGGACTAATTATTATCGAAGGAAATGTCTTGATGTTTTTGTCTCAAGCAAAGGCATTACCTCTAAACCAGTGGTTTTTTTTTTCGAAAAAAGCGTTTTGACAGCCCTTAGATATTAGACCATGATAGTTTTTAATGTATTATATCATTTTAGGTCTTGTGAGAAATAACTTGCAGTTGTTGTATAGAGTTTGATCGGAGATGTCGTGTTATGTGATAATTTCTTTCCTGGACTCACTTATTTTCCATTTAATTTCAAGTTGTCTCACGTAGTGTAAAACTATTTGAACGCTTAACATATAAATTAACTTTACTACAAACCAACTCAATCATTTTCAAAAACAATTTTGTTATTATTTGTTAGAACGATTGAACTCCCAGAAACTGGGTTAACTTTTGCACAATCCATGTCTTTCTTTCCTTGTATTTGTAATAAATCGTTAGATAATTTGTGCTAAAGAGTGAGAGGTTTGTTTGGAACAGAGTGTTTGTATGCCTCATATAAACAAGAAATTTTTAGTAGTTACCGAAACATTTATTGGTGAACAACTGGAAAAGCTCTTGTAATTTTGTAGTACAGGTTCTTTTCAAAAAATCAGTATTAATCATATAAGAAAACAAAATCAAAAACATGAGTTAAAGGTTATGGCAACTCAAACTTCCTGAACCGACTGTTACATTTGTACATGTCCATCAGTATTTTGTATTGTAAAGTATGTGACTTGAGCAAAGACGTGTTCTTAATGCTGTACAACCAAGATTAAAGGCTTTAAGAGAGTGAAGTTCCAGTTAAAATGTACTGTATGTGTTTCTGTGCAATGGTGCGACCTATGAAACCATTCTGTCAAGGGTTTTTAAAGAGCTTGTAATGTTTTACACCATTTAATAAATTATGAAACTAACGAAGGTTTTGTGAACTTAAACATGGGCTGCAAAAAACATCCACAGTTGACTTTTGAGGTTTGCGTCGTTAAACTAACTTTATTTATCATCGTTACGCTGGGAGTGGTTGCCCATTCTTCCAAGCCAGTGGCTCATGTTTAATCACTCAATGGTACAGATCTCGGCGTGAAAGTCGATTTTGTGGAGGGAGGAAAACCGGAGAAAAACCCTCAGAGTCAGAAGAAGATCGACAAATCTTAGCCCACATGCAAACCCAGGATTCAATCCCGGGTCCCAGAGGTGGAGGCATGAGCGCTAACCACTTGGCCTTTCTGACTCCGTTGCAAACCATCTGATTAGAACTATGCCCTAAAAACAAGGAATGATCCAAATAATCAGTTACACGATTTGCTTCAATGGTAAAGATATTGTGCAAGCGCTGTGATTGTAATCTGGGCAGGTTTTCCGGCACCACGTCTAAGTGTTCTTCTCTCGTCGGCTGGTTTTAGACAAAGTTTGTGGCGACCAAGATGATTCTTAAATTACATTTCGAACAATGAATATTCAATTTTGTCCAGGTTTCATGCACTTTTTGGCTTCGTTGCAACAAGTAACTCTGGGAAGAAACGCTTGAACAAACCTCTCATGTCGAGGGTTGGTTCCACGACCGAGTTATCGAGAGAAAGGATGTTCGGAAATATACCAAAGAACAAATGTTACTGAGCAGTGGCAAGAAAGCCAATTGCTTGTCAAATCAAGGGAACTGATGTTGAAAATTTCGAACATGCAGACGAACGTTGAAATAATCGACCATTCGGGAAAAGATGGTGGCTAATCATTTCACAATGCATTGCGAACCTTATACCACTAAAAGATACTCAGAGTTCTAAGATAACAGTTGGTAAAACTCTCCTTGTACTCACAACACTATCAAATTTGAGGTTTATAGATTCTCACTACATGTTTTTTTCGTAATCGTGGATTCCGTTATCTAATTTCAGAAGGCTGAAGCTGTGGTAAATTATGATTTTTATCAAAACCCCGCTGCAAAAGAACATGGTACAAGGTCATAAAAAGACATGAAAAGTCATGAAATTTTAAAATGCATTTTCCAGGCCTGCAAAAATCATGGAATTGGGGGAAAATGGCCAAGGTCATGGAAAAGTTGAGGAATTTTATCATTGGTTGTGTTTCTGTTTGAGAAAACGTATGCTCTTAAAATTATCTATGTGATTTTTTTAAGTGTTTGCTCAAAATCAAGAACGTTAAACTGTTTGTCAGTGTCCAGAAGGTGTGATTGGCATGTAAAGTTGAATTAAAGTGTGAGTTGCTTTCTGTTAAGTAGATTCTTCGGTTTCCTTGATATTTTTCAGTCATGGAAAATGGCATTTGGTCATGGAATTTCATTCTTCATTTTCAATGTGAACCCTGAAAAAAACACGTGCTAATATTGATAAAGCAACTGCAAAATGCTTTGAAGTATGGAAAGCAAAAATTACAGCGGGATTCTGGAAGTAAAGACTAGTTTTAAGATTCCAATCTTGCACTGTGTTTACCGTCATTTTGACAAATATTGTACTTTAAGAAGAAGTTTCAATGAGTTCGTTTATACTGTAGTTTTCGCTTTGTAGTGCATTCGTGTGGAGCGGTTTTTTCGTCATATCTCGATGCTTATGAAAAACAAACAGCTTCGTGCTTGGTTTGCTTGCACAATTTTTGTTCATTCACAATGACAGCTGGTTAACTTACTCCTGTAGCCACTCATGTAAAAATCCATTTGCGCTCACTCAGTAATAGTCGCTGAAAAGCCATACTGGGTGGCACAGAAAAAGTTTCACGTTTTTGATTTAGTATCGTGAAAAAGCTGCTACGTTCCTCAAATAAAAGGTTGTTGCACCCAGTAAGGTCCAGCTTAAATTTTGATTCATAGCATGTTTATTTACTTGCAGTATTGAGTAAGATGTCGCAAAATGAAGCTCAGAAAGAAATATCGAAAATGTGAAACTTTGGCTTGGAGTCGCCTATATCAAACTGTTTTGAGAAATGTTTGTATTTTGTCACATATATTTAGCCGACGGGTTCACACGATCATGAATGGGTTTTTTAAATGCTTTTTCCCGGCCTGGAAAAGTCATGGAATTTAGTAAAAAAATTAAGGTTATGGAAAAGTCGTGGAATTTCATTCATCATTCTCGGTGTGAACCCTGCCTCTATTTGTTTGTTGGCTACTTGAAAGCTAATGACTTTTGCAAGTTACTTGAAACACAAACTTATTATCAACAACCGAACAACTTGAGACAGCTCCATGTAACGATTAAAACCGAATTCTGTAACATCGATAGTACATATGAATCCCGGTAACTGGATTGAATTTAACGTGAATTATCGAGGTTTTGAGTTACAAGGTTTAAAGTGGCAGTACATATATGAGGCAGTTCAAAGGGAAAACCAATTTTGTTTCGAGTTAGTTGGAAATTCGATTTAAAGAGGGTTCGAGCTGTATGGTCACACATGCACGACTTTGCATGTTATTTACTGCTGTTGTGCCTTAACAAATAAAGGTTATTCTTTTACTCGTATTTAATAGCAGTGCGTTTCATCACGTCACACCAGAAGCTTGTCTTGCAAATGCAGTTGCAATAACGAAAGCGTTGTTGGTTCGAATTTGACAGGCTATTAGACAAGTTGGGTGATGGTAACCCGAAGCAGTCATGGAAGGTGAAAGAGTCAAACCCGTCTATTTCCAAAAGGGGAATTACCATGAAATATGTGGTGGCTGTGGCTACTCTTTTGAACAGCGGCTGGTTTCAACAGTTTGGGAAGTTGATACACCTTTTCGTTTGTCCTTCATTACTTATATTTTTTTATATCACCCTCGGCTTTTCCTCCTACAAGTGCAAGTGCAAGCTTCGAACTGTTAGTTAATGCATTAATACAAGAGCTTGACCGTCAAGTTTGATTATATATCCTAACTAAAATAAACGTGTGATGCAAAGAAACTAGCTGCTTCTCAAACCAGTTCTTCCACGGTTAACACCAGATCTCTCAAAGGTCTCTCAACCTTTCGGAAACATGGAGATTTCGATCATGAGAAGACAAAGAACCTGGAGATTTCAGTCATAAGAAGGCAAAAAACCTGGAAATTTTGGTCATGAGAAGGCGAAAAACCGTGAGATTTGGGTCTTGAGAAGGCAAAAATTTGGAGATTTCGGTCATGAGAAGGCACAAAACCTGGATTAGGGTTCAGTGATTCATGCAATCACTTATAATAATTACGTTTCAAGATCCTTACCAAATAGCCATACAAAGCAACAGTCCAACAATGGGACACGATTCGGAAGTGAAGAGTACTAGAAATATTATGATCCACATTATGGTATATTTTCAAATTTTGGTAATCATTGTATTTGCCAGGAGAAATTTAAAGATTAAGCTGAAGCCTGAAAACTGAGAGTTTCCCAATAGATGATCCAGGGCAATAAAAGAGTTGGAATGTCATTGGAATGAGGATTGTAGTGATAACCAATCAACACTCATTTTGGATCAATACTCAACAGGTTTAATCACTTTTTACAAATCACAGCATTGATGTATACACGAAACATCTTGATTCAGAACTTCGTGTAATACACATGAATTGCCCTTTGATGTAATCACGATAAGAATGATTGCTTCAGATACAAATGAAAGAATTGGTAGTTGTTTGGTTGTTGTGTGCGTTTACTCACGTTGACCTTTTTGTTCAAAGAACTATACTGAGCTTTTCTTCCCATGGAACTGGTGGAAAAGCTTAATATTCAGTTCTCGACCATTGGGGACAATTAAGCATTCACGGCTTTTTACGAAAATACATTTTCTTCTCTTCATCAACTGTCTATAAACGTCATTTACAACTTACAGTCTCAAGCTCTCCGGATTGTTCTAATTTGGTTCTGTCGTTCAGAATGGAGAGTTTGAGAAATTAGACAATAGATGTCGTGGGGTTGTGAGAATAGGTATGGAAAAATCTGGAGACGACATGAAATTTTAAAGTTAGTACGGGAAAAGTCGGTAAATGTCATGAAAATTTTGAAATTATTGATGGGAACCTAATGACGATCTAAACTTGGACATGGAGATGTCAGGAGACGTTATGAAATTTCAAAATTTTTCATAGAAGAATGAAGACTGGACATGGAATATAATGTTCGTTTGAAAGGTCATGGAATTTTGAAATTTCATATCTCTCTTAACCCTGGTTACAACTAATTTTAGACCAGTAAAAATGGTCTTCAGAAGCCAAACATTCATTCTGTTTTCGCAATTAATACAAAGTTAATTGTCGTAACACTTCAATTTTAATAGAAGAAAGTTTAATTTACTTTTACCTACTAAAATTTGGGGAAAATCATGGACACTGTTAAACTCAAAATTTACCGAAAGTTTTAACCTTAATTGAATCGAATTTTAAAACGAGTAAAAATAAGTAGTCACTGTATTTACTTTCATCAAACAGTTCAAAAGTAAAAATGAGTATAACCAACTATTCTTAATTTGAAGATGAACGAAGTAAATAGCCACTTAATAAGGTTTGAACCTCAGTTCCACAGGTTAGAATTAATAAAAGCGATCGTCTCTACCCTTAAAGACAAGTAATTCAGATGTCATGTTTTATTTGCCTAATGGTCTACGGTTAGAGAGAGCAAAATTACCGATCGCTCTTTTTACTCTACAGGACGAGTTGAAACAATTTGTCACTTTAAAGTCTCTATGAAGCTTAACTTTTTACTTTTTAGATTAAAACTATTGTCATCTAAGAACTCAAAATTCGAATAACCAAAGAAAATTCCATGTCTAAGTATGAAAAGATTGGAATGTAAACTTTGACCGAGCAGGCCGGGACTGGTAACCTGTGACTTAGCAGCAGTGAGTTATGTGGATTAAGTTAAGAAAATCTATTTCAAACATTTTTCATGGGAATAATACATTTTTAATGTGACTATTTAAGTTTTAATGTGACTATTGTGGCCAGAATCCAATGTTTTGAGACACAAAAGATTGTCTCTGTCTCATGCCTCGTGCTATGTCATATGCCTCTTGCTCTTGCATTGTACGCTTCAAGCCTAAAAAAAGTAACAGAAACAGCGAGAAAATACTTTATTTTCAAAAATTACTATTAACCAAGGCTTTTACTTTTCATCTGGAAATTAAATAAGCAATGTAGGGTCTTTAAAGCATCACATTAGCTGGTTTAAAAGATTCGAAAGTGTTTTGCAGCTTTGATAAGTTCTTGTCTTAACCTTTCGAATACCTGCCAGACGTTCTAGCCATTGAGCCACAGGAACTCACATGGAGAACAGGCACTTAATTAACTTGGTTCTGTTTACATGGAACACCAGATATTTGTACTGCTAACTTTCACATCATTTGCTCACCTTAGGTTATATTTAACCTAGCAGTTAGCAGGGCATAAACCCGCTTTTCCATCTACAGAACCAAGTGAAGCGACATGTTCCCCTTGTGAGTTCTCATAGCCCATTGGGTAGGACGCCAGACTGGTAATCGGAGGGTCGTGGGTGGGATTTCCATTAGGGACTCAAAAACTTTTTCTTCTGAGACTTCTTCTTGTGACGACAACAAGAATTTCTTTTGCAAATGGTTTTAAAGTTGATAGAATGTGTACGTTTAACCCTAGACCATCATGGCAGTATAGTTGTTGGCATTTTTAGCCAGGTGTATTGTTAGTAGTCTGGGATGCTCTAGTGTTGTGTTTGATGCTCAGTGGAGCAACGAATATTACTGACACTAATGAATATTTCTAACAGGTTGCTGAACTGAAACTGACCACTGACGGACTGGAGAAAGAGAGAGACTTCTACTTTGGAAAGTTACGAGAAATTGAAATGTACTGTCAAGAACATGAGAATGACGAAGGCCTGACATCGCAAGATGTCTTTAGGACTATATCAAATACGCTCTACGCAACAGATGTAAGTTTTGTACCAAGCATCTCCTTTGCTAAGTTCGGTTCCTTTTCTCCCTTTGAAGACATTCGGAAAAGATTGATTTTTGTAATGGAAGAAAATGGCAAATTACCTAATTTACCAAACACGTTCAAACTTGATTATCATCATTACTAATCTTTTTAATAGGTTATTACATATCCGGTTAAGTATCATAGTACACATCTGGTTAAAAGTTTACTCCAAATCTGGTTAGTTACTCTATTACATATTAGATTGGTTTTTTGTTACAAATCCTGTTTGTTTCAAAACAGGGTGATATACACCACCTTTCTGTTATCAGTGACTTGCTAGTTAGAAATTATCTCTCCACGTTTGTCAATAAGATAGTTATCTCTTTTACCCAAGAGCTAATGATTGTCTTCCTTATTATCCTAGCTAATGATTCTCTCTTATTTCTGTTTGTCCAGTAATGAATGATTACCTCTTCATTTACCCTAATAATGATCACCTATTGACAGCCTAATGTTTATTGATTTTCTTGTTAATAATACACCTTCTCATTGAAATACTTAAATATATAAACCTTTTGATTAAAACCTCCGCACACTTCTCTTTTTCAATCTGTGACCAAAATGATACTGCTAAAAGCTACGAAGTAAAAGCATACCTTATCAGTTTATGACTGGTTTAAACTTCATGCAAGACTGGTATAATGTCCTAGGAAAATAGGTTACTTGATGCAGGTTATGCTAACCAATCCTATATTTAAGATACTATCCATGGGAAGTTAACATGATACCATTCCACTTTTTTATCGATAACTTTACTTATCTCTACTTTTTTACTAGTCTTAAAACTGAATCTGTTATCTGTCTGGTAGTCAGTAAGTGTAGTCTCTCACTAACTATTATCTCTACCAACTGAGTAGTTATTTGGGTATCTGTATTTATTTACCCTGCAGTTAATCATTATCTTTCTGTTTCAATCGAGAATTTGGTGATTATCTTAGTTAATACTTTTTCTCTATTTACCAAGTAGTTCATGATTATCTCGCTATTTACCTAGTTGATAAAAATAGTTATCTTCCTATTTACCCAGTAGTTCATAATTATCTCTTCATTTACCCAATAGTCAATGGCTATCTCTTTATGTGATCAATAGTCAATTGTTATCCCTCTATTTAATAATTCTCTCTATTTACCCACTGGTCAGTGGTTATCTCCCTATTTACCCAGTAGTTCATGATTATATTCTTTATTGTTACCCATTTACCAATGATTATCTGTGTTGTTACTCAGGAGGGGTTTGCTGCACCAGATGAAGAAGAGGGTCTTCCCGATGAGCAAGATGAATACTAAATGAGAGTTCTTCTCCCCATATCAATACTGTCACAACAACAGGAGTTAAAGTCAACTGATGTAATCTAACATTGGCTACAGTCTTCTTGTCTAAAGATTTTGCTTACTTTTGCTTTTTTCCGGTCGTCGAAACGTAGTAATCGGGAGACTTACTAGTTAAACCTGATATTACAAGCAACGTTTTTGCCTTTAAGTGAAGATGTTTTTAAAAGGTTTGGGAAATTTTCTAGAGACCATCACAGGAAGCTAGTTAGCAACACAGATAAATATAGCATTAGCCAAACACGCTTTGTACTTACACGATTTTGAGTGTCTGAAGATATCATTACACCCTTCTTGCTACATATATAGGTGCTGATCTACGCGTGAGGGTAATTATTGCTTGACAAGTAATTTCTCTTTAATAGAGCTTCTAAATATGTATTAGTGCTCAAAAAGTTGTAAAGGTCAGACTTAGAAACATAATGTTGACTGATTATATATAATATGTATTCTTTGTTGGTATCAAGCAGTTAATATTAACGATGATATAACAAAAATAGTTTAGCACTCTAATGAGTTCCCCATTGAGATTTATGACTAACAAATTTAGAAGTGTATTTTAGGATTTACTAGCTTGATGAAACTTTTCTACAAAAAACTTCACTTCTTGCTATGTTGTATCCTGGTACTAAGAGGCAGATCTGCTGAAAGAAGTTACAGAAAAACCCTAAACCTGTCAGGTTAAAGTTTTCTCTAGAGGCACACTTTCCATAGACCCAAAGTAACCTAAAACTTTAAACAATTTCTTAATTAAAAAAAAAAAAGCAACCTTAAGTTATAATACTTGAAAATCATTAAAAGAAAACAAGTGAAACTGTGTAGGAAATGAAAAGACTCCTGTTTCATTTCAGAATATTCTACTAGTATTTAGCACCTTCATTTACTTTATGAAAACAACAACCTGTCTAAAAACTGAAACCCTAAGTCTTCACCAAACATTTAGAAACCTTGTTAGATCAAATTAGAAGCTAACATATTGTACACTTTATATATTCGTATACAGAAACAAAGATACTTTTCCTGGAATTTTTTTAGTTAGCTCAAAATTAATAGTAATTACTACAAACCCATCGTTTTTGCAGCGACTACGATTACAACAGGAAACTCGTAATATAAACGACCTGTCTCGTCCAAAAGACATTTAAATGAATTCAACTGTTCTTCCTTAACCAAGTTTAAGTCAAAATTACCATGAGTAGCGGCTGAAAGAAACGCAAAAAAATCAAACAACTCTTTGTGAATAATGGAGTGGTCCTCGATACTCTTTGTGACAGTAAATCCTACTTTTTTACAGTAGCTTTAAAATTTTCGCTGTATCTTCAATGAAATGCGTTCCAATAATTTTTTTTGAATTTATCCTCTGGGTTAAGGTCTTTATAAATTTTTTCTACAATAGGTGGGAGGCAAAAGGTAACAGCATTGCTACCCGGCCTCCAGGTTTTAGAACTTCATAGATATTCTTCAATGCAAGTTCTTTGTCCTCTATCCAGTGCAAAACATAATTCATAAACACGACATCAAAGTAGCTTTTCCTCAAACTTGGTAAACTCTCAGAGCTCCCCTCCTTGAATTTTATGTTCTCTATGTCACCAAACGTTTTCCTCGTCACATCGATTCTGTGTTTATCAGGGTCGATTGCCATAACTTTTCCTTTTGCACCGATCATCTCTGCTATCACCCGTGAAAAGTTCCCTGTGCCACAGCCAAGGTCCAGCACAAAATCCCCTGCGAGTAACACAGCAGAACTTCGGTTGAGATAATACATATTTAGCCATTGATTCAGGCAAGGAAGAGCGGGTAAATAATTGAACATAATGTATGATAAATATAACGCGGACCAGCTAAAAAAAGGTAGAAATAAAGTGAAAATGAAATTATTTCTTCCTTTGGAATTCGTTGTATCAGGATGATAATAATAAAGGCTACCAAATTAACAGATTCGGGTTCTATATCTAGCTTCTGTTGTTAAAAATTGAAAGCAGTGCACAAAGCTCGAAACTGTTTTTTAGATGTTTGTGCAAGAAAACAAGGTTCATTCGATCATCGCACTGTTTATCGTTATCTTAGAAACAGTCAGTCTTAGTTAATCAGCTGCAAAGGTTCCACACAACCTTGTAGTAGCCAGCTGGCTACACGTTCTAAAATTCTAGTAGCCAGCATTCATTTTTTGGTAGCATTGGCCACTAAGGGAGCTTCAGCTAAGCTCGAAAAGTAGCCAAGTTTCACTACCTTCATCAGGGAGTAAAATGATAACTCGATAAGACCTCCACAAACACGATCACACCCTTAATTTTAACTGCCAGAATTGTCACAAGTGAACCTGCCTACCATAATAGAGTATTCCTAGAAGCGTGGTACTCGATTGGAGACAACAATGCAGGGAATGATCATTTAAGCATTCCAAATATATACCGTCCACTTTGTAGTCAAAACAATGCCAACTGAATTGTTTACATTTCTGCATACTTGTTTTTTAAATTCAAGTTCTTGCTGAACTATCATTTTACTCCCAGATGAAGGCAGTAGTCACTACCGGATTTCCTGTTGTTTGCTGATGTGACTGTCCTTTGTTAATGATGTCCTGTCATTTGCTGTCTTGTCATTTGTTGGATGCCCTGTCGTTTGCTGATTTTCTGTTGTTGGCTGATGTCCTGTCATTTGTTGATAATGCCCTAACGATTGTTGATGTCCTGTCATTTGCTGATGACCTGTCATGTGCTGCTGTCCTGTCATCTGCTGATGATGCCCTGTAATTTGTTGATGACTGTCATTTGTTGATGTCATGTCATTTGCTGACAATGTGCTTTCATTTGCTGATGATGCCCTGTCATTTGTTGATATGACTCAATTGCTGATGCCTTGTCATTTGTTGATGTCCTGTCATTTGATGATTTCCAGTTGTTTGCTTATGTTGTCATTTGTTGTTGACATTACTGTCATTTGTTGATGTGATTGTCATTTGTTGACTTTGATGTCCTGTCAATTGTTGATGATTTCTTGTTGATGTCTTGTCATTTTTTGATGTGACTGTCATTTGTCGATGTCCTGTCATTTGTCGATATGACTGTCATTTGCTGAAGTGACTATCATTTGTTGATCTCTGTCATTTGCTGACGATGTCCTGTCATTTGCTGATAACCTGACTGTCATTTGTTGATGTGACTGTCACTTGTTGATGAAGTGACTGATATTTGTTGATGATCTCTGACATTTGCTGATGTCCTGTCATTTGCTGATGATGTCTTGTCATTTGTTGATGATGTCCAATCACTATCATTTAGCTATCGATCATTACTCCAATAAGTAGTAAAAAAAATTTTGAAAAGAAACAAAACACTGCACAATATTTTTAAGTATCAACCGATGTGTTAGAAGAAACTGGTTGAGGGGAGAAGTTAACCAAAGCAAATTAAAACCCTGAACAAGAAAAACATTAAGTCAAAACAAAATTTTTTCAACACCTAAAGCAGTAAAATGCTGAAGTAGAAGTGTTTTGAAAATGATGCAAGACTGGAGAATGTTTTTCTACAAGATACAACTCGACTTGTTCTAATTGACTGTATAGCCGAGTAGCAGCTTCTGCTGGGGGCTAACCAGCAAGGATTATTGCCCTGTCTAGAGAGTCGAAGATTTGTTGCTTAACATAGAGGTCCTTCATGTATTATTGGAGTGGTAGGTATGACCATTAAATTTTTTAGGGTTTGCTATAGGAAAGCTATAAGCTGAATAAGAAGTCCTATGGGGAAACATCCTATCATGTGCACACTTTTATTTACTGCATATTATGTTAAATACAACATTGGGGGACTTGCTGTCGACCTAGTGGCTAATTAATCAGTTAAAAATGCCAATTTTTATTTAGTATTTTTAAGATATTTTGGGGACTTTTCTGGTGGTCCTCCTTACCCTTTCGCCCTGGAAGTACCTCCATGGTTCTCACTTGGTTAGTAAGATGCCAGTTTTATTGTGAGTGAGGCTCAAACTTTTTCCTGGTACTGGACTTTTACTTGGGTCTTAATAGCTGCCTATGCTCTAACATCTGCAACAGTTAAACCTTTGTGCCTCACAAAAATTGTGAAGTTCGATCCTGATGAATATTGATGTGAGCTGTAATGTACCAGAGTATATAAGATCCTCAATAACAACGTCCTCTTATTTACTTTTAAACAGGTGCTGATCTGTGACAACAAGGTGTTTGTGCATTAACAATGTGTTTATGGGGGGTAGGGGATGGGGAAGAATTGGGGGCACTTGTGTATAGCAGTGCTGTGTTGTGTTTTACAAAGTTTGTACAAATTATGTCAGTGGTTACCCTGTCAACTAAACGAACCTATAAACACTTGATTAAACCATGGCCATGACCAACTCAGACAGCTTTAAAAAGTGCACACACACACCTAGGCCTATACAGGGTGGTGAAGAGGTTTTGCATGATGTGTGATTGGCCTAAAAATCGCCATATGATTTGTGAAAAAAAGAAAAACTGATCTGTACTGCATGCATTTTAATGCTACAATGATGCAAGATAAGCTCAATTTTGTTTGTCATAATGAATGATTCTTCTCAAAACTGTTCATGAATAATCCAATCATACCACTGTATCAGTCTGGCCTGTGTATTACTAAACAATATTTGTGTGACTCCTTAAAAATTAAAATATTAGTGTGTGATTCATGATTGAGACCCCCTCTTCACGCACCACCCTGCAGCTGCCTATACACCTTGTAACCACTGATTAAAACTTATGACTGATATGGGCAGCTCTGTACACACTTAATTAACACATAACTTAACACAACCACATTAATCTTGTGATTATACTAATCAAACCATGTGAAATGGGCAGTTTTGTATACACACAGACCAACTTCAAACCTAAACATATAAATGTACAAATTTATGTGAATGTCATCAACACAGATGAAACCATGGCCATGTGAATGGGCAATTTAGTACACATACACACATTGACACTAATCAAACCATGTGAAAGGAACAGATGACTGGTAACAGATAACTTTATTTACATTTCCTTCAATAAAATTACATTGTACTGGATAAATTTTAGTTAAGTTTTTAGATATTGGACATATGATAGTTTGGATATTTTGGGGAAAAAAAGAAGAAGAAAAACTTAGTATAACCGAAGGAAATGCCCAGGGCCTAAGTTAACTGTGAGGTTTTCGAGTTAGATGCCGGGCATGTCATGTTTTGTATATTTCTGTAGCCTTTCACTCACCAAACAAACAGCAAGCATACAAAAGGCAAATGCCTGAAAGCAAAAAGCACACTAAAAACAATAATACACAAAAAAGAGGTGATTCTTTGATTCCTTGTTAAAGGAGAAGGTATTTTTTGCCAGATATTGGCTGCCATGGTGCACATGGCTATTGTTTGTTTGCCTAATTTGTTAGTTTTGAAATGGGTCTTGTAAAGGTTATTTTGGGAAGCATACCTCGTGTTGAATGAATAAATGTTTTTAGCATAAGTAAAAGAACTTTTGAAGATGAGGAACACTTAGACAAATGTGCTACATCAACAACACTGATCAAACCATGTGAACTGGGCAGCTTAATGTTATACACACATCATCCACACACCCACACATATAACTGATCAGACAGTATAACCTGGACAACTGCAATACACATGTAAACACATAAAAACCTCATTGGCATCAAAAATATCTAAAACAAAAAGTCTCAGTATTGACACACCATACAATCTGATCCCCTCTCCCCCATAAACAAACTTATTTAGTAGTGCACACATACCTACAGTAACCTATTGCTGATTAAAACTTAATTATAAAATGAGCAGCCCTGATATAAATTTGTACACACACCATCC
>JAOBRD020649955.1:0-15135 GCA_027575215.2 Hydrozoanthus sils
GCTGAATTGAAAGATCAAGAGCAAGTATATTGTATGTTTGCATCATATCATCTTAATTAACATTGCATTTGTCAAGTGTTATGGCGAATTTAGTTGTCAAATTTCGTGTTTATATGGTTATAACATTTCTTATTTCTGCTAAAATGCGGTTGTTTTTCTTGAAATGAAAAAAAGAAAACCAAAAAAAAAACTTTGATTGTTTCAAGGGTAACGAAAAAAAAATTAATACGCGTCCACTGCGGACTTGAACCCCGGACCTTGCGCTTGTAAAGCAGATGAACTAACCACTATGCTACGACTCTTCATGCCGGCGCGGCCGCCAAGCTCTTTCGCCCGAGTAAAAAGTCTCTAAGGCCTCGATTTAATTTACATTGTAATAATTTTAAAAGATAATTCTCTTTTATTTAGCGGACAAAGAAAACAATCAGTGCCGGGCGAGAATCGAACTCGGGATAGCATTTTCTTGTCTCACTAGCTGACAATATTAATTACACAAGAGGTGGCATTTGATGAATCGAGACAGCTGCAGCGACATACTTAATTTACAAACAGGTAGCCCAGTGAACGCCTTTACGGCGACTAGTTTTCCTGAAGGGCTCCGATTTTTTGTCTGATATAAACCTGATCTGTAGCTCACCACACACTAACCGATTTTTTATCGCGAGATATACCGGTTCAGTGTCCATATTATTTTCTTCTTGTCACATGCTTGCGATTTCGCTTCCCATTGGCTAATGCGCAAAGTAGTTCAGACAAATTATCGATTAGACGATAATGTATGATCAGACATTTTTGGATCTAACCTGTCTCTCGGCGCCATCTTCTTTCACAACAAAAAATAGGTCCGCAATGCGTACACTTGTTTAATGCGACTTATTGAATAGAATGGCTGATCTTTATGCACCACGAGTTACCTGTAGTCTTAAACTTTCGACAATTTGAATGAAAGGGAACTAGAAGGGTCAAGGGAAAAAGGAAACGATTCTGACTTCTTATTTCCGCTGTTTTCAACACGCAAAATTTAGCACAGAGAGACATCCTTGCGACATTTTTAATTCTTCGTGTTACACGGTACATCAGTGCATGTTACACAACTCTTCCACTCACCACGAACACCCAACTGGTTCTTCTGAAAATATCGAGATATCAGAAGTTCGTTTGAGGCAACACTTAAAATATACATGCAAGTAAAGTTAGTTGTGCCCAAAAGAAAGGCCAGGATTTTATTTGGATTTGTAAGCCAAGAAGGTCTATACTCAAAAACAAAAAATTTGATTCATAATAGATGTGCAAACACAATTTTAAAAGTTGCAAAGAGCTGCACTGATTCTCGAAGCAAATTCTACTCAGTGCTAAATATGAGAGCTATATCGACTAATAGATTATCCTATTCTTATTGCTTATCTAAAAGAGGCTCAAATAACGATGAATGATAAGATACCCGTGCAAATATATGTTTAAAAGAACGTGCCCTGAAACTTACGACATTTTATAGGATTCTTTGTAGTCGTTACACTTGAGTAGGTGTGGACGAGACTGAGAGCATCGCACGTCAAAAAGACGCAACTGATTTCACTGGCTTTACGAAATTTCTAGTAGTATTGCTCTTAGTTTCAAAATTTCAAAACAAGCCGTTAAAACGCTTTGACTGATCAACAATTTTATGGGTTTGGTTGTTCGACGCCTCATTCGCCGTCACGGAAGAGTCGATAACAGCACGAATGAAATAATCGGGAAAAGTTCGTCGCTTCGGGAAATCCCAAGGGACGTGAACACTTTCTGTTAGAAGCTTAAGCATCGAGGACGCCAACATCGACGACAACAGCTTACAAAAAACACATTTCTTGCTTTTCCTTTTCGACCACGTCTGGTTCTTTGCCCTCTCTTTTGTTTTAGTGATGATTCGTGAACAGAAAAAGACGAAAGCTCCCTGCATAAAGACAAACCAAGATTGAGAAAATATTCTGTTTATTGCTCCCGTTGTCGTAAGAACTCCAAAATAAAGCTTTTCACATTCTAATTTTCAGGACAACGACGTGCAGGTGGCCAGCACGGTACATTCCAACGTACAGCTTTTGTATTCACTATTGTTCCCTACCGTCGTCGTCGGCGTTGCCGTCCTCGTTGCTTAAGCTCCTTACACTTTTTGGTTTTTATGCGCAAGCGCATTAAACATAAAAAGTCATTGCGAATTTTGTCTGTAGCTGCCCCACACAGCCAATTTTTCGTCGCAGAGAAAAAACCGGGGCTTCAGACGAATGTTGAATGTGTGGCTGCCTTAAAGTATGTCTCGCTAGCGGATAAAAGTAATACCAGAAAAAAGTACCAGAATCAACCAAATTCCCATGGAAATCCTTACCGTCCACTTTCGCCCCCTGTTCTCACAATGACCGGTTCAAAGTAGGTAAAACCAAACGGAACTCCTATGCAAGACCCTTCGGCCCTCGTTTCGCCAACAAACTCGGGCTTACTTTTACATTTCTCGCTCGAGCTGAACACCAAAGCCAAGAACTGAAGCGGGATACTGCTGAGCGGTGATGGTGCCGTGGGCTCAGCAAAATCTTCGACCATGATAGCGAGTGCATACCAACCGACTGTTCGGGTTGCTGAGTATTTTATTACACAGCTTCTCTAAGGGAAAATCAAATTTTGATTATAATTAACAGTGATAGCAATAGCGTTAACGACAAAAACGTCGCTAACAATGAGAAGTACGAGTTGGGGTTAATTTAAAGTTAAGCTTCGATTGCCTTAAACACTAGCTGATTACTGTTATTTTTACTGATCCACGCAGACTCACACCTTGAACGTGTGTCACACGTTTCTGAATGACTTCACACGGCTAAAAAATTGATGATTTTCCACACATTATATTTGCAGTAATCCACACGCCAGGCGAGTGAATGCTTCACCATATTTTTTCTGTTACTAAAGTTGAATTAGTTCTTGTAAAATAATGTATAGTTTTCATGGGAAAAACTTGTCATTTCCAAAATTACAGTTCAAATCAGTGTTTTTAAGGTTGGAAACAAGAACGAAGTTTTCAAATTGAAAGTTTAACTCTGGGTTAGTGATAATCGGCCTATGAACAACTGGGCCCCTGGAGTCCCTTACTAGGAGTGTTCCTCTCTCATATTGGGTCGATACGACGGCGTTTACTCGTTTTGCGATAAAAATAGATAAACGATTATCAAATCAACGCGAACATTTAACCAATCACAAAACGTCTTGTGACTCACCATGACAGCGTTGGGCTCTCAGCAAGAACAGTCAATTAGTTTTTGCGGGAAATTTGAATCTAAAAATAAATCAAAACGACTAAACGTCGTCGTACGACACAATACAGAGAGGAACACTCCTAGTAATGGACCCCTGCTGGGCCCTGTTTTTTTAGGTTGTTACTTTAATGTGAGGGCAAGGAGTACGTCCGAATTTCTAGCAAAGATTCAAATTTTGTTGATTATCAAAAGCAGACGAAAAATACTAGCTGTGATCACAGAGACAAGGGTTCTTCTCCATTTAGAGTCTCGAGTAACGAGAGCGATAGTGACATAAACGATGATAACAATAATTATTAATACCATTGATTGCATTAACGATAACTAATAATACTAATACTAATATTCGTAATAATAATGTTAAGAATAATAACGACAATAATAACAGTATACATAATAATTATAACAATGATAGTAATAATAGTAATAATAGAAACAATGTAACATGTTATTCGATTTAGAAGTTAAAAAAAACTAGGTTGATAGAACAACTTTCTTACTCTGTCCAGTTGTGCTCCTGGGAAGGCATGGCAAACTCCACCACATTCGCCCTTCGTACTTTCGGCCCAGCGACACCGAACTTCATCTCTATCTGCATCGCTTACTGCAAAACAAATTTTGATGACTTGTTAAGAATGTCGACGAACCACGATTACGCAAGAGACGGCGACCTGTACATTTACCCATAATCCCTAGCTCGTAAACATCTAAAATTGCCCATAAAAACGCATAGTGAGAATGTAATCTCAAATTTGACACACACAGTGTTGTTAGTACAAGGAAGAGTTTTAACAACCATTTTACCTTCCCTAAGTTTCTTTTAGCCGTGTAAGGTTTGCAATGCATTGTGGTAAAATGTACAGCCGCGATCTCTTTCGGACTGGTCATTTCAGTCAAGCGCTTTTCGGTATCATCTGTAGCTCTTTCTGAAGTAGCGCTTCTCGGTCAGCTGTTCCGTTTTCGGTCATTCTGTCAGTTTCGGACTTAATGTTCCAATTAACTTATATATGTTTGTACTCAAGGAGTCACGGGAGAACAGGCAATGGACTCGAGGTCCCCTTTGAGACCTGCCATCCGGAACCTACGTTTTAACGTCCTCATCCGAGAAGACGCGAAGGTCTAACCGTTTGCAGTCGTTAGAGCAAAGGCAGCACCTTCTCAATTATTTTAAGACCCTGAGAGAAAGTCGGGCAACGGGAATGAAACACGGGCCCCCGACAGGATAGACTGGCGCCTTACCAACAGGGCTAACCAGGCAGCGGTAAACAATGATGAGTATAACATTTTTATCATCATAATATGCACTATTGAGATTTCTCCGTCCGCGTCTTTCTAAAACAATTTAGGGTGCGTTTCTTCAGCATGATTCGTATCTGGATAAATGGTCCATGATCACTCGGCGCGTCAAAGAAACCGACCAATCCGCTCTGGAGGGAGCGATGTCGCCCGCTTTTTGAAAGCAAGCCGTTGTTATTCCAGTTATACAAACAATCTGTGTTTTGTCAATGAACGCAATTTTAACAGCCACTGGCTGTTCAGCCGCCATTTATCAGCAAAATATTACGCGTTTTTTTCTTGAAACATTTATTTAGTTTATCCGAGTCTTGGCATTAACCAGTTAGATTGTCTCGTAAACTCAACACACGATGACGTGACGAACTGAGATATGCGACATAATGTATCTTGCTTTGTACTCACATGAGGAGGCTGTAGTTATGTTTGCTTTAATAAGCGTCGGGTCGACGCGTTGTAAAATGTGGGCGGCAGATCCTTTCAAGATACCGCGCGCATTTCACCACGCACCGTTCCGACGTCTATTTAATCGAACAAGATCACAGTCTACACATCGCCTGAAGAAGACAGTAAGCGGTCGAAACGTCGCGATCCTTGACGACTCACATCATGAGACAACTGAACAATTTTTCTTAGATTCTTCATCCACAATAAATAATCTCTTTAGATTTATGTATCTTCTTTGAATGTTGACCATAGACAAAAGACTGGTGGTTTTACCTGGAATTACAATCGTATGGTTACAACCATGCTGTAGCTGTACTATGGGTGTCATCGCAGAGACAGGGGATGTATTTAGTTTCCCAGTATCGTTTCGTAAAGTGAGGTTTACTGCCACCCTGACTTCCCATCGTCCTCCTTTACTCACAAGAGAAATCCAATCGTTTCCAGCATAACTATGCAACAATAAAGAAATCCAAACTGAATTGACTCAATCAAGAACAAAGAGTCAATTAAAGGAATTGTATTAACTTGCAAAATTGGGCTAAAAAACTTAGTGCCAGTGCGAGTCGAGGCCCGCTGTAGGGTTCGTTGAAAATGTGGAAACAGAAGTGGCGATATTTGTAGCAGCGTTGATAAAAAAAATTTAATAGTAGTATTAATGATGATAACATTATTAACGTCAGAAATAGCAATGATAAGCATTGTTATCATAGCAACGGCAACAACAATAATAACAAAAGAAGTAGAAGAAGTGGTTCATAAATCTGGTTAAATAATGAAAATGATTGCTTATATGATGAATGGATATATAATGACTTGGTAAATAATGACCGAGTGTATAATGACTGGGTGTACACTGACTGGGCAAATAATTACTGGGTATATAATGACTGGGTATATAATGACTGGGTATATAATAACTGGGTATATAATGGCTGGATGAATAATAACTTGGTTTATAATGACTGAGTTTATAGTGACTGGGTATATTTATAAGGACTGGGTATATAATGACTGGGTGTATAATTATTTGGTATGCAAAGATGTTTATGCTCAGAAAGATTCGAACTCTATCAAAGTTGTTGTTACGATTGAACACATGAATTACCAAGGGAAGTATGAACTATTGGGGTTTCGAATTAAGTTATACAGTAAGTATATGTGGCAAATCCAAGGCAAAATTAGTTTTGCTTCGAGTTAGTTGGGATTTCGAGTTATAGAGGGCTCAAGTTCATCTGTACATTCTTTCTGTTTACCTTATTTCATACAGCGGTGGTTGAATGAGAGAAAACGTGTACTTGTAGCTTCTCTCCCCAGCACTCCAGTCTTCACCAACGCTGAAGTCTGTGCATGCAAACCGCATGTCACCAACGATTCCTGAACATCCCTTTCGACAAACAAGATTGTCGTTCACCCCAATAAGACGACCAGACCGAATGGTGCTGTCATCACAAAACGTGGCTCCACTATATGATCTTCGCCATGCGATTCGAAATGTGATCATAATCTGCAGTAATTAAATATATTGTTATTATTCCTTTTTATTTTCAAGTGCTGATATACTTCCGAGTTTCCGATTTGGGAAGATGTGTTGATCTATTATCCTTAAGGTGTAAAGGTTTTGATGATGATTATGATGTTGATGATGGTGATGATGTTGGTGACGATGATATTGATGACGATGATCATTATGAAGATGATAATAATGATGGTGTTAATTATGAAGATGATGCTAAGACTAACTCATTGTAAAAACCATGAAGATGATGACGACAATACGAAACACAGGGAAGAAACACGGTCACGCATGACCACAATAACAAACTTACTTTCTCCGAAAGGTTTCTATTACGTAACTTTGTTTCAAGCTTTCGAAAATGTATTGAAGAACTAGATGATCGTCTAACACAAGGAAAAGAGGAACATGAACAAGACGTAAAAATGTTCTTACAAGGATCTAACAGTCACATTTTGAATGCGACCACAAAATAAATATTGAAAAATAAAAATACCAATAAATATCGGTAATCGCATGGGGCCGAGTAAAAATTTAAAATTAATTTCACAAGTGTTTTCAAATTTTCCCAAAATTGAAAACACAAATGATATTTATCCT
The DNA here is from genome assembly GCA_027575215.2 of Hydrozoanthus sils. Classification (NCBI taxonomy): domain Eukaryota; kingdom Metazoa; phylum Cnidaria; class Anthozoa; order Zoantharia; family Hydrozoanthidae; genus Hydrozoanthus; species Hydrozoanthus sils. The sequence continues at coordinate 7,132 of JAOBRD020649955.1, forward strand.
AAATTTTACGAAGAACCGGACGATTACATGTTTATGACATCGAGGGAAAAATTCTTCATTCTCCACAGTTACCACGAGAAAGACGTACGAAAATTGTCGCAATCTCTGAAAACATTCGGAAATCTTCGAAAGAGGTTTGAAATCGTGTCTTAGACATTTCAAAGAATTTTAAAAATTTCGGAAAATCTTCGAGATATTCGTAAAAGTTCGGAAATCTTCGGAAATTTTCGAAAGTCTTCGGAAGACGTTTCAAAGGCATTTTTATGACACTTTAAATTTTTCGGAAATTTTCGGAAGTACCCCAGCGACCAATCAGCGTTAAGTAATTTTGCCCTGAATTAAGCGTTAACGCCCCTGTTATTACCCAATCAACTCGTAGTAATTTTGCCCTGTATAGTGATGGTTACACTGGTCGTTTTACCCGTGGGTAGTCTACGTTGATGTGTGAACGATGTTCCCACGGTGAATCTACCTTCGGGTAGTCACTATGGATACATCAAAAAGAACTCCCCATGACACTTCCCGAACCAAATGGTATGGTTTTATCAACGGTTTATCTAGCCAGAACCTTCTTCCACCAATCACAAATCAACTAATGACAAATACAGGAAGCGTTGTATGGCAAGCCGCAAGCTGGGTGTTATATTTGGCTCTAGTTCGCGCTCAAATTGTGAAAATACGGGAAGCAACATCTTGATGGCGAATTTCCGAGCTTCTCTACAAGTATTTCTATTTGATTGCTTTGGTTTTGTAAACTTCGTTCGAACTGTTTCTGGTCTTTCTGTGAAACAAACATTTAAAATATATGTTATTTTCCATTTTCAGCCCATACGAACCTGATGATGGTTATCAGGATCGAGCGTTTTATAACGAGTTCCTTTTCCAGCAGAGGAGGCAGCAAAACGATTCGAGTCATGTAAATACATTCCCTGCCTTCTACCCGAGTATGCCAGGGACCAGTTTACTGAACAACGACGTATTTACAAACGAATATAGACGACGGCGCGGAATGATGTGTGTATGTTTTATTTCATATTTTGGGGGGAGGAGGGGGGGGGGTGTATTTCAGAAAAAAACTTCATACAGGAGGACTTGTTTAAAAAAATAGCATGAAAAACAGCTGAAAAATATTCATGCACAGCACAAATCAAAACAAACTTTCAAATACTAAAATCCTTATTTGGTAAAAAAGGGTGACGAACGAAAAAAAGACAAAGCAACTTGTAACGTAAAAATCAATACATTTGCAAGTTGCTTTGTGTACTTTTTTCCTTTGGCACCCTTTTTACCACATGAGGATTTTAGTACTTGAAATAAATTTTGGTTTGGTAGCCCCTAAAAACGTGTATTTTAAAAAAATATTGGCCTTGTAGAAGAAATCAGGGAACTGATTGGCTACATATTGAGAGAGAGCCTGTTGAACATCCCTTGCAGCCTGGTTGGGAGTTCCATCAACATCATCGTTGTCGTCATCATCATCAACATTCTCATCATAATCTTCTTCTCTGCAGATACAAATGTTGTGCAGGATACAGCATGCCACTATCGTATCTGGGATTCTCATGATATCTTCATGCAATCGCTTGAGTAATGCTCTCCATCTCCCTTTTAATAGACCGTATGCATGGTCAACAATAATTCGTGCTTTCGAAAGCTCTTTGTTGAATTATTTCTGATCTCTGTTCAGGGCACCATTATCCTTGATAACTGGCAGAAGCCAGATCTCAACGGGTAAGCCGAGTCTCCAATCAGAAGTGGGCAAATTACTGTTCCACCTAAGTCCTTTAACAGGGACGTAAAGGAGGTATATGGGATCAGGGATCAATGATAAAAAATGCCAGGGATCAGGGATCAGAGGGCTGGGATCAGGAATCAGAAGAAAATACAGGATCAATTTCTCGTAATCTTCAAAAATTTGACACTCGATATTATTTACTTGACACGACCTACAATATTTCGTGTTTTTACCCAAATTGCTTCTATCGCGGGGTCTAAGTGATGCTCGTGTGACAATCAGAAATGTCAAACGTGACAAGTCTCGAACTACATACCATTTTACTCTTTATACCCTATAATTTGATACATCACTTTACGTTCCGCTGTTTCTTTGCAAGCAAAACAATTAGCTATCAAATGGGGAAGAAAAAGAAACGAAATCGTTCGCATTCACGCTCACGGTCACGCGTAAGAAGGTAAGACAACTGAACGTAAATGCAAATTCTGTTCAAACCGTAATTAACTATTTCAGTAAGTTTAAAAAATACTTGGTAATCTGACTTTCCGTGACAAACACGAGAAACACAGGTTAGTAAAGCACAAGGTGCAAAACTATTCGATCCACATGAAAGACTTTTCATGGCCTTTCCTATAAAGTAACGTCACACGCAACGCAGATGTCGGTCACACAAAAAGTGCAATACATACATCCCTTGAGTATAAACACACCAGTGCTAAGGGAACATTCATTTTTATGGGTGGGGGGCGGTGGTTTTCAAATAATCTCTGAAAAATATTGCACCAAACTCGGTACCAGGCCCCATTTGTACCAAAAACAAATTTTCCGTTATTCCAAGAACTTTCACCGAGGCAATTAAACCAAATCTTTTTTTTTACATGGTAAGAAGAATAGAAATTATGGTGTAATATGTTGCACAACTTCTGGTTTAATGAAAAAACCTCATTAAATTGAAAATTCTAATCTGGAGCCTTGAACCCAGTTTGTTGCTATGACAAGGAAAATTAATAACTATTCTGAAGCAAACTTCAAGATACATCATCAGTCCAAGTTTGGATAAAATTCACCCAAAGGTTATAGATTTGCAGCAGATTTCAAAAAATTGAAAATCTGCCTGCCAACAAGTTGACGTCATCAGTTGAAAACATTTTAAAATGTTAATATCTTGAGCACCATAAGTGCATAAGAGAGTTTGATAAAATGTTTTCACAGCCATTACTCATTATCAATTACTGTCTATCCACAAAGGTTATAAAATTTTTCACTTCGTAGGCACTTTAACCCAAGCTAGTGTAACCACGACTTATGTTATAAGGCACGATACCAGACAGGAAGTCATTCAACTTGTTCACATCCTCAATTAGAGTAATTTTCGCATCGGCATGTCTTTGATATACTGAGTCTCATTCATCATGTAAAAGATCAGATACAATATAGAGTTGTTACTTGGTACTTGAATCAAATTGCAGCAATATATTTAATTACTGAGCATAAGACAACTTTTCAGTTCATGCCATTTTGTAAATTTAGACCAATCATTTCTTTACCTACAACTTTTGGGAAGCATTTCAATATACGGTCAAACTTATATAGCGCAAGTAGTGAACACTATGAATCAATTACTAGAACCCTCTACTTTTCTTCTTTCTTAGTTTCGTTTCGGTTATTCAGGGTATTTTTCTGCTTGGAAATGAAACGTAATGTCATGCTTCGTGTTTTGTTTTTGTGTGAATCAGACTTTCAGCCGCGGGAGAACTTACCGTTGTGTTGGCCGTATCTGTTGGGCCGAGAGGCTTCCAAGATATTGAGGCACCTCGGAAGTGAGAGTTGTGAACGATAGAAACGCTTGACAAAAAAGCTATTGCTCGAAAAGCCCAAACTGAAAACACCATTCTTTATCCTGCTGTTAGTGGCCAACTGCACAAAAAGTTTAAGTCCGTACTTTAGGACTAGGTAAGAAATACTCGACAATGTAAAACCATTATTATTCTACAGCGCCTCCTAGAACTCCTTGAATCGTTAAAATGAAGCAAAGTAGTGACCTGTACATATATTACGTATTATTATATGGGTTCAATATGGCTTTTTTCCTGGCATTTTCATTGGTTAATCTAACGCGTACTGCATTAATATTTGCCCATATAAAACTCAACTGTTCCATCACGCAATTTCCGCAAATTCCCGCTAGATAATTTGGTTTTAAAGATGGATGATTCCGAACTACCAAGTTTTTTTTTCTCTCAACTTTGAATTGGCGAATCTGAAATAGAGAATAGAGAAAAGGACCAAAAGTTGAAGAAGATCAACGTTTCTCGCAAACTGCGGTTATTTAAGAACAAAACAACAACCGGTTTACGGACGAGGATATGCAGCAATCCGTAAAGGCAAACACAGCAAAAAAACACCAAAAACACGACAAAATCCGATTTTAATAGTCTCGTTCCAATAAATCAGCAAAAGAAGATGTCTTTTTTGTTAAGTGCCGAAGACATAGGAAGCAACAATCAGCAGAAATACAGTCATCGGTTGTCGGTCCAAACAACAATGATTCTCTAACTGATGCCGAAAAAAAACTGTCCCTCAACCCACTTACCGATATAGACTGTTTGCTTGAAGTTGCACGTTTAATTTCCATATGAACAAACTTTTAGCTTCTCACTGCTAGTCATTCTTTTTTTAATATCAAGATCTTATAAATTTTAGTTTACCGCTGTCATTGATATTGTCGTTGCAGTTTCTTGAAGGAGTTCGGCTGTTTTCTGTGAAGTATAAAAGCATAATAAGCTAAGAACTGATTGAACTAACAAGTTATGAATAAACGGATTGCATTAATATGTAAAAGTTTACAAATAGTTGAAAATTACTTACAGTTTAAAATGTCTTTGAACACTTTCCGACGTTGCCCAGTTCGCCATGTGCTTCCACGATGAGTTTTCCAATTTTTTACAGGTTCTTCGACAGCCGAGTGATAATATAACTGTACTTAAAAAAGTGTTCAGATGCAGATGATTTTTTGATGTCTTAACGAGTTTATACACTACGATACTACGATACGAACTTAAACTTTGTCGACCTGTGCTGCACACTGCTGACGCCACTTGGCCGATTCCTAAGCCATGGCTACGCAGTGCAAGATTACATGCAACATTGCGCGCAACTGAAACCCTTCGTGTAGCCACACAGTGAAATCGTTGCGTACTATGTTGCAGGAGTAAGATCGGTTTCTAGTTCGCGCAACGTTGCGTGCAACGACTTTAAAGGTGGCTACACGGTGAAATTCTCGCGTTGTGCGCAACGTTGCAGGCAATGTTGCACCGTGTAGCCACGGCTTTAGTGGAGTTGTTTACTCGAGGAAGCCATTAAAGCGCGCGTATAACTTCACTCGCTACCGTTTATTTCTCTTTTTCAAATCTTTTGCCATATTTGCAAAACTTATCAGCAAAGAACCATATAATAAGTTCGGGCTCAGAAAATACGTCCCGACTCGTTAAAATAAATCCCATTATAAATCTGAAAATCATTCAACAAGATCTTATTGTCTCTTCTCAGTGACATGGTCAATATTTTCCTGTTTTTTTTTTCCCGGAAACTAAACTTTTTGTCCTTAGACATTGGCGGGGCTGAACGCTTCTGTTTATTGTATGAGCGTGTTATTTGGCACAAAAGATTTTCTTAATAAACATGTTTTACACTGTAAGCTAATTTGAGGTAAGTTTAGCTTAAAACTTTTCTCATAATTAGACATTCTTGTGTAGCTATAAAAAATATGTTGCTGACAATTATCTGCTTTTAAAAGCTAATTTCGTTTTGCTATCTACTTAGCCTAAAAGATTCCGAAATTTGACTTTTCTCTAAGATCTGATTTAGATTGTTTATAGATCTGTACTCTATTTTCTTCTCGTTTGACATTTTTAAGTTTTCTGGAGTGGTTTTTCATACCGACGTAGCTAGCACGTACAATGCATTCTGCGATTCATGCGTTTTTGACTATGGAATGCAAAAGAAAAACACTGAAGAATGATTGATGAACCTTCAAAGTCTTGTGGACGTAAAAAGAACGTAGTGATATTCTAAACAAAGTGCTAAAAAATGTATGATAAAATCTGGAGATAATTCAGTCATCAACAGAATTATTCTTTTAAAACTTGCTTTGTTCAAGGAAGACGCGACTGAGACGTTGACTTTTTCGCTCTTGGCAGTTAATTAATTATTAAGGCCCTTAAAACACACTTTATGGCAACTTTTAAAGACGTTTTTGATGATATAGCCGTCTAAAGTTTTAAGAGTTTTTAAGTCAGTCTAACAAAATGTCGAAAATCCAACATACAGTCATACGATCGCAGACTGAACAAAAAATAGGCAGTCAACGACTGCATGTAGCTACTGCTTTTTTAAAATACTAACAATATAATACAGCAGCATTTTATCTGTTTTGGGGTTTCAGTATTCTTTAAAAGAACATCGAGCTTACACTTTATACCTCATTATTCGCTGTTTGAAGGGAATTTTCGGCTCTCTCGAATCAGTTAATACGCATTAATTTCTATTGTAAGAACAATTTTGTAAGAACAAAGAGCTTAAATTAACCAAACAGTTTATATGAATAAGAACAAACGTAAGAAAATTCAAACGTAAATAATTCAATTGTGGCACATTGCAACTCGCCAGCTGTCAACACCGATAAATCACAGGCGTAACCTGATTTTCGCAGCATACAGTTCTCTCCGTTTTGTATTGAACGTAAATTTAGACATATTCACGCTTTGTCTTGTCCTTCACAAGAGCTATAAATTAACTCGACAAGAAGAGCGTGTGACAACAGCAGAAATCGGTGTGCAGATTAAACGACAAGTCTGTTGTGAGCTGTGTGAAACAACTGAATTGCATTACAGTTTGCTGCAAATCCCCTACCGACATGGCTCTGTTCTGTCTATAACGGACTTAAGAAATAAAACTGCAAGAATCGGGGGGAGATTGATAAATTTTATAATTATTATTCTTTAAAATTACACGCTTTTTTTAATAAGAATCAGTAAATTTGGTCGAGGCTCACTGCTCTTAATTTTTTGGCGATTTGAGCCTCAAATTGTTCTTAAATTATTCTTATTTTTATGTTTTTTAAATCGAAGAAAAACTAAGCCAAACAGGTGTTGCAATACATGTGTTAAAAAACGAATTCGCCGAGCCATTTTCCCGAGACGATTTCTAGTCATTATAAACTGCAAAGCATTTCTTATTCATTTTGTTTTGTTCAGTCGAAGATCGAAGCTCAGCGAACTTTAAAAATCAATTAGCCATCGAGCCCGAGCCTCAGTTTATTCTTAAATTGTTCTCAAATTTTTGCCAATTTGAGCCTCGTTGTTCTTATAAAGTTGTTCTTATAAAAAAAAAACGTGTAATATAATTATGAGAAATTTGAGTTGGGAATTTACAGTGAAGTTGTAGAATTTTAAATTTTGAGGTTATTATTCGATAGAGGGTTTGTATTTTTTAGGGTTGAAAAGTGCTAAGCTATTGGACTGCTTGCATGCTTGCAGTCCCGTGTTTTAGCAAACGTGCGAACTGATAACGTCCTATTACTCGCGCGCCTTTATTTACTGCATATCACGTTCAGCGCTATACATGAGGGGACTTAGCTCCAACCGCTAGTTACCCAGGGAAAATTTCAGCTTTCAATGGTAGTTTGGAGGAAACCTTAAAACCGAGAGGTATTTTTTAGGGTGGAAATTTCTTTTATGGTATTTTGGGGACTTTTCCGACGGGCATCGCTACCCTTTTAACGCCGAAGTACCCCCCCCGGGCAGGAGGGACGGTTTCGTGATTGTATACTAAATACTCTTCTTATTCAATAGTTCATTTCAGCCCCCTCGCTATGTCTTGCTACTCACCAACTGATTGCAAAATGAAACGTCTCCTTAAAAACTATTGCGAATGACTAGTAGCCGGCAGCGAATGTTATTCAGTAAACGTAAACATAAAAACTTGAGTTCAATGTTCAAAGTAAGTTGTAATGTATCAATCAATACGAAACTTCGAAATCCCCCCTCGGGCAACTCCCGGGCATTTGACTGCAAACTTTTTCCGGGGGCCGGGAATTTGACATTAGGAAGTGCCCGGGGGATGGGCATTCGAACAAAAGAGGGGGAAGGGGGGCCGGCATTTGAAAATTACACCTATTTGTTTCCTATGATGAATTATAAAATAATTTCGATAATACGCGCGCTCTGATTGGTCAAATAGGTGTGTTTCATTAGCCTGTGCAAACACGG
>JAOBRD020650062.1:0-15135 GCA_027575215.2 Hydrozoanthus sils
GATTTCTGATTCTCCATTATCATGAGCCAATTTCCCTAAAAATCCTCTCTTGTATATCTACATATGTACTTCTATATAGATTCGTACTTCTATTTAGATACATGTATGATATATAAATATGTACTGTTTTCGAGAATTAAAAAAATACTTTTAAAAGATAGCCGAAAAATATAAAACTTTAAGTAATTCAATTCGAATAATTTAATCTATTTCCAGGGTAAACTTATGAAAGGCCGGCAACGCTCCGCATGATTTCAAGGTCGGGTAGCTATAGAAAAGAAAAAAGAAAAACAAAAGCGCGTATGCAAATATATGATAATACAGATAACACTGAACGGGTGTGATCTGCAAACTGATTACAATGAACTGACGGAGACAAGAGACAAAAATAAGTAAGTGCATAAAAGAGTAAAGATTTGAAATTTAGACGGGGAACCAGTTCTGGTTAAGCTTCACTTTGTTGACTCTACCGCCGTATTAGGCGGTCGAAACCAAAAACACAAAAATGGCGGGAAATTTAAGAGTCTTTCTGTAAAGCAGAAAGTACAGCAAAAACAGTTGAGGGGATAAAGGAACAACAACTTCAGAAATACTGAAGTAAAGATTGTGGGTATCTAGACTGCTAGCAATGGGATTCTATCTGTTTGTGATCAGGATAACAAAGACAACAAAAATGGCGGGCAGGTTTAGGTGCTTTGTCAAAAGCAGAAAACACAACTACACCAACCTCGAAAGGATCCGGAGCAACTAGACAAGAGTGCAGAGACAAAAAAATATTTGAAGATGTGGCTATTGGCTTTTGCGCATGCGTGGAAAATCATTTGTAAGTTAAGAGAAAGTAAAAAATCGATAAAATGGACAAAATTGATTACTAATATCAGAAATCGATATAAGCCGCGATACTCACGAAAATTTATTTTTTTCCTGTTACGTTACATTTAGGACCAAGCGTTGTCACGTTTAGTACCTTTGTTACATTTAGGACCAGTTGTTACAATTGTGCCTTCAACAGAGTAAATTATTTTTGTATAGGTACATGAATGTCCCTAACCACAACTCTTTGATTACTCACGTAGGGAGCTGAGTCATTGCATGGGTATAAGCTCTTCTCTATCCCCGCTTCTGAAAGAAAACGAGATCGAGCTTACTAATGATGAAGGCGTATGTTGAATTCCATTAAATTGTACAATAAAAAAAAAACTTGATAAGCGTGCGTTGTCTCCGTGAAGTTCTAAATGGAACTCTCCAACACTTTGTAGAAACTCAAAGATTTTATATTTATATATAGTGCGCTCAGTTCTTAATCAACTCAACTGTTGTTTATTTAAGTACTGTAAATTTTGAGTGTTTTAACCAGGTTAAAAGGTTTAACGGCTCTTACAGATCTATCTAATCAGATCTTTATTCTTATCACCCCCTATCCCTCATGTAAGAGACCTGGTTAAATCCGACCAGATTAGATTTGGTTCAACCTTGGTCTAAGGCAATAATTTCTGAAAAACATATCTCGATAAACTTTATACTCTAGTTAAAACAAAGTATCTTCTATACATTATACAAATTTTACCTCATGCCCTAAAAAATACAGCCAACCAGAGGCCTGGAAAACCGTAATTGCGTATTCTGCGGTATTCAACGGGCAGTATTACCCCCTGCTTTCCCGTCATTACTTGCGAGTGACTATCGAAATGGCGCCAAAACTGAGTGCGAACGTTCCGAAATATGGCGCCAATATTATCAATCAGCGTCGCGAGAGTTTCTTGAAATGATAATTTTGTAGTTCTGATTAAAATTCCTCCCGGCAAATTGACAGCATATGTATCTCAGCTGCAACTATCCTAGTTTAAAAATAGAAAACCTTCATTTTAAAACTTATTTTCATTCAACACTTACTACCAATAACAAATGTTTTCGATAATATTTCATCAAATGCATACACTTCGACGAGAGTTTCAAAGAAATCTTGCAAAAACCTCAGTTTTGCTTGACTCAGCGTTGACAATAGACAGAGTTGATTATTTCTGAATTTTTTCCCTCTTCGACTTCAGAAAACCTTGTACTTGAAGCTTTCGATGACAGAGCAGATAAGGTACAAAATTAGCTAATATTGACGAAATGGTAGAAAGCATTCAAAGAGCAAGATGATTGCTCCCATCGGAAATGTAGAAAGTAGTAGGAAGACTTCTTTCGGGACCCCCATAGTTCAAACCTTTCTTTTTTTTGTTGAAAATTCTTCCAGATTTTGACCCAAATCAGCAAAAGAGAAAAAAAAATGTTTTGTACCCTGTAGTCAACAGTGACATTTAGTCTTAATCTTTGCTGAATACAAACCTCTTTTAAAATGAATTTTCCTTTACAGATATGGCAAGACTGACGAAAGTGTTAATTCCTGTACTACTGGTAATCAGTTTTGGGTTGTTAATCAATGCAGAACTCCCAAACAGAAGATGCATTGATGGTAGACGATGCAAAGTAAACGAGATTTCCTCTATTCCGATCGACTTTAAGCTTTGTGGAGACCAAATCTATCACGTTTGGTACGCTATTTGCAAGTATTATATGACACCTAACTCTTCAGGTACGTTCGTAAAGAGTAAGCAATACCAAACATTGCTTACAATAGAATCTTAGATTATTGGTTAATACACCGTCTCTCACTTCCTGAGCACGACGATAAAATAAAGGAATTAGTTTGCCTACAAAGGTTGTTAAATAATTAATCATGTCAGATTCGAACAAAGTGAGCAAACAGTGCATAGCGAGAGTGGTGCAAAAAGATGTATAATTTACTTCGCTTTTTTATTCTGGAACTATAGTTTCCACTGAGAAGATCGGCAAGTGAGTTTACAATGTCTGTATGAAATTAACTAAAATGAAAAAAAAGGTACCTCTAAAGTTTTAGGCTGACGAAGAGAAAAAACATGTAAATTCAAGGGAGGCCTTACCATATGCCACTAAAGGACAACGCTCAATGGTTCTGACGAAGAGATTAGATCTAAACCTCGGGCGGCGAGAATTAAAGCAAGTTTTATTAATAAAATATACGTCCCATGCAGCAGCTAGGTGATATTGGTAGTCTATAGTGGTCGTTTTCATATTCATTTAAAGGCCAAATGTTTTTAAACACTATCAAAAATGCAGCAGCAAATTTCACTCAATCTTTTGGTAACATGGATTAAGATTTTTGAGACTTGCAATTGGCTTACATTAATGATCGATGAATATTTTGAGATCAAAGCTTATGTATATGATAAAAACAGTTAGATCAGATTTCCTTTTTCCTCACTGAGGCAAGATAATTTATACTTTTCTGCACACTACAACAGGCGGGCAATCAAGTGTACTCCTTCAAGGCAATGATGCAAGACAGTTCTTGGGGTCAAGCCGAGCATACCAGCACAACATTCACGAGGAGTGCTGCTATGAAGGATGTAGAATTGAAGAAATAAGAGAATATTGTTACTAACTACCACAGACTTGACAGATACCGCGAGAATCGTTACATTCATTTCTTAAAATTACAACTTACAAAACAGTGATCTTTGTTTAGAGTAAGAAGCAATCATAGTCTGTCATGCAAAATAGGTTCAATATTAGTTTGGTAAAACTTGGTTATGCACGCCACAAATTGCTTAAGAATTCAAAAAAGGAGGAAGATCACAATAGTAACGACGTCCACTACTCGGAATAAAACTATTTGAAACTCTGTTTAATAGAGATGAAACAGCCATTCATTTCTATTTAATCTCATTTTTTCATCTTAATAATCTAAACTTTTTAACCTTTAAAACTGTAAAACCCAATGCGCGAACCAGTAATTTTCTGATAAATTTAACAATAAGCTAAAACAACGTCATCGAAACACAACCAAAATCCAAAGTCGTACACATTTCTTGTATGCCGAATGTTTGTGCCATTTTGACACACTACCTTAAAAATCAGCTGCATGAAGGAGCTGTTACGGGAGGCGATTTTCAATTGCACCACAGTCGCCTGGGTCAACATGCAGCACTATATGAAGAGATTATATCAACATTTCAACCATACTAATCCAGGAGAACTTAAAAAATTTTGTTGTCCAAGAAACTCCAGTCGATGACTCGAAAGTTTTATTAAAAGCATGATTCTTTTAAAGGAAATCTTATTTGGAGTGGTACTGGATTTTTTTTAAACATCTTGAAGATTTCATCATCAAATGGTTTTGAATTGTTTGCAATTTTGTGTTTGTTGACGCTCGTTTTTGCTCTAAAAAGATCATTTAGTTATACTGAGAACAATGTCCCTGTCGCAGCCCGAACACAATATTTTAGTGTTTAATTTAAGATTTTTTAGGTTCGCTATAGTTTCCTTTGTAATTGTACAGACATAGTAGCCATCAGGCGACTTTGCACGCGAGTGTTGTGGCTTAAGTTACAACGAAATATAGAAGGTATACTATACTTTAACGCGCCGCACAGCAAAAGCAGCATCTCAACATGTTGTTTTAGCGCCAACGTCCTTACAAAGAACATGACCTGATAAGAAAAATCGAAAGAATGCAGCAGCCCCGAGCAGTCTTTTTTTGCTAAGCCGAAAAATGGTTTAGCAAAGGTTTTTAGTCCTGAGTAAAGCTAGTCTACTAACCAAACAAACGGAAGCTAAGAAAGAAATGTGCTCTATTATCAAAAATTTCAAACATCAGAATGTTAAAAAAAGTTCGATATCTGGGCCAGGTTGTTCAAAAGCCGCCTTAACATTGGGTTAATTGAGGAAAATTTCACACAATGAAAGGTTTGCTTTGCTTACAGACACAGCTCGGAATTTCAAACAATACAAGCATTGATTAAAATTTTAACCCTGCATATGTTAGAGCTAATCGGTCCGCTTTTAACACAAATTTAGGCTCATCGCATATTCACCTGTATCAGCTATTCTAAGGTCAAGATATTGCTCAAACAATTTTGGATGTTGTGAGCCCAATTTCGACTGCTAATGGTGTTTTCTAGTCTTGTAAAAAGGTCTTGATACATGGCGAATTTAAACCTGGGAGGATGAGGTTTTACCCCGTTATCCATTACAATTTCATCTTGAATCTTAGCCTTAAATAAAAATCTTGTTTACATTATTGGGAAAGCAATGCATGACGATTCATGTCTTGGCTGAAATCTGAACCGCGCAGAAAGGCAACGCGTATGCATCTACACCTTTAAGTACCCACACCGTTTACAAAGCTTTAATTTATAACTTCTATATTTCAAGAGTTCAGTAGCGCTAGGATGAGCAAGGATAGCATCATTGACTTCACCGCTGGGTAATATTGCCCCAAAAAGAAAACAGTTACATTTCTACCTTCAAGCATTTGCAGCATAATGAACGGTTGACTCATATCTAATAACCTGGAGCATGTTTGCAGTTTCGTAAGTATGAAGGACGAAATTAATTTTGAGACGAAACAAATTTGTTATTGTTATGACGATTACGACTCTTTCGTTACACATTGAACGGTATGAAAGCTTATAAGGTGAAATCAAGTTACCAAATTAGCAAAAAACCATAACAAGGTCCACTACCTTGCAATTTCAAGTTTTTCGAGTTTATTAGGGTTTATGAGCAATAGGAGCTGTTTCAATAGTCGGAAATCCTAATCTCTTAATCTCGGAAGCATATTCTCTCTCTAAAATATATCGCTAATAGCATATACCGAACATCGAACAAAGATACTGTGCGATTACACAAAAGCCCAATCATTGCTGTGAAAGACAACTTTTAATTATTTTCTAAAAAAGCTCTAGTGAAAGTTAAAGAGCCTTGAAGTAAACAGAAAAACGCTCAGAGACGGAGAATAATTTTGACTTGACAGTCTTGTTAATTAGATCAAATTCAGAAAGCATCAAAAATTGAGTAAATATATACAGTAAGGTGAGTTAAAGATAGGTATTAAAAACCAAGATTGTTGATTAAACAAAAAGTTGAAAACAAATTGAAATAAACTGCAAAAGGTTTTTCATTCTGCACTTTTCTTGAAGGTGTGACTCATCTTTAAAAATATGTCCCGTGTAATTGTAATTTTTTTCTATAATTAGATTTCTTGAATGCGGTAGCACATTAGAACAAATTACGCGATTTCCACGTCGTTTGTTTGAGTGGAGTCGGACTGTGGTGGCTGAAACTATAAAAAAAACCTGACCAAACACAAATGAAAGTTTGCTGCAAAAATAAATAAAACCCTTTTTTTTCCGGAAACCCTGTCAACTTAAGTTTAAATGACACTTCAGTAAATACAAATATGACAAAATATCTTTGATATCGAAAGGTAAAAGCTCAATGTTTAATGAGGGCGAATCCGGCGTCAAGGCACACTGACAAGATTTATGAGTGCTCAATTACAAATATCGTTTTTCGAAAGCTTTTTACGTATTTAATTTGATTTTGTGCGATAGAAACCAACGTGGGATGAGGTGGTTTATAAAGGATGCTTTTGATTGGATGATTTAGAACCGACGAGAGTTAGGCAAACTACTAATTATGAACTTATGAATACGCCTACAAAAGTAGCACCGAACCTGATCATGATTCACTTTTGGTGTCGATTCTTCAGTGTTGGCGAAAGCAGAAAGGTAACGAATTGGTAAGAAAGTATAGAAAAAGCTATTTTACTTTGTAAGTGTAAATGCTAAAATACATACTAGAAAAATTTATTTACCTTTTTTGAGTCTAAATTTGATGTGATCATCTAGATGTAGCTGAAAACAACTAATAGACTTTTTTCTTTCTTTTTTGGATAAAATTCTCTGAGGAAGCCGAACCATTTTTTCAGCTTTTCAATAAACGAATAAATCTTCCTTGACAATTTTTCTCTATGAATTATGCAAATTCTCCTTAACCGCCAATAAATTAGAAATCCAATTCAAATAAAATCCATTTTTTCAGTTTATATGTTTTCTGATTTGTTCCGTAATCTAAAGGGAAAAACCCTGTTCTTGTCAATATAGTGTCAGCTCTGGGTGAAAAAAACGTCGACAATAAAATTTGGAACTAACCGACTTCTGTAACCAAGATGACAATAATTTCACTTCGAGAGCACACAGAGCAAACAAAAGGAAATGTAAACGCGGTGAATACGCATTTAATATCACGCTTTTTACCTTCGTTCGTTCTTTTCGTCTGTGATCGGTAATCCTTTTTTTAATTAATCTTATCAAAAGTATCAGATTTAAAAGTTTGCCGTGTTGTTTGGCACAACTTCTGAGTATATTTCTAAAACCAATTTTTATGCTGTTCTATTTGTTCTTCGTCTTAGAAATGTTCAAAATGCAATCGAACCTGCATTTAACCGAAATTGCAATCTTAGTCTGTGTGAATGCTCCCGAAGAAATGCTGATTGTTACTTTTTCTCGCATGATCTGCCCTTCTTCTCACGTAAAACATGTTTGAGTTGACAAGAAAAAGAAAAATATCTGATCAGAAACTAAGAAACTAACTTGTGTATGAATTTTCGAATTTTACCTTGGTAAAATACCGGCCTGACATGAAAAATCTCTGTCGACTTCCTGCATTGTTTTTGGTTCTCAAATGGACTCGTTCGATTCTGACAAAAAAAAACGAATGAGTGTGATAATAAAACATTATTGATTACAAAACAATCAATAAGTTTTATGTCTTCAGTGTCTTTTTGCTTCCTAGTGAAATGACGTTGTCGATAGACCATAAACTAATTGAATCAATACTGCAAACTACAAAAAAGTATAAATTTCTGCTATCTATAGTTATGATTTTCGATTAATTTAGAAAACATTATGAAACACCATCTCATTTCAATATCTATCAACTATTATTGTGTTATTGTTATTTAATGTTGTTATCATTATAAGAAGACGTGAAGAGATTTGTTGACAACTATGAGCTTACTTATTTTCTTAAGAAATTATAGTCTTTATCAAATAATGTTAACTGTTTTCAAATGCTATAATAAGTGGAAATCTAAAAGGGGGTTAAAAAATCGAATGAGCAAGATCAAATGTATCTGCTCTTCCAGACAAAATAAAACAAATGGTCCGCACTGGTTATGTATAAAACCGATGCAAAAAAAATCCGTGCATGAATGGCGGCGATTTAAAAATTCTTTTGTCCACATTCAACCACGTTCTTGCGTTAAACTTTCAACAGAATATGTTACTCAAAATGAGGCAGAAGGGCTGATTTGAATTTAGCCAAAAAAATGTTTAAATCGCCGCTATTTATGCATGGGCTTAGGGTCTATTTTGCTCAAATCTTAAACGACATTACATTTACTTCAGATATCTTTGTCACGTAATTCACAATCGACTCATTTTCTTTAAAACAAACCTACCCCGATTAGCTTTGCTACTTTCTCACTTATGCCGTAAAATATTAATACAGAAACTTGTTGTTTTGTTTGCAGGTTGCCATTGGTCCAGTGCCGTGCAAGTGATTGCAATGTTGGTAGTAGTGTTAGCTTGCGAACTTATACTATCCGTGACATCCAATCAGCTCCCTTCATTGCCGCAGAGGGGCAGAACAAACTTGTCCTCAGTCCCAACTCAAGCAATACCACCAAACTTCTCCAAACCTCCCAGACCGAACCCACCTCCTCCCCCCCTGCCTACTGGTAGGCCACCAGTGTCGAGTGTTGTGCTCCATTCTAAATCTACGACCACAGTCTCGACAGGAGGTGAGTTTCGCACGCCTACTGAACATTAGAACTCAAAAACTTCTGATTAATTGTCTTCATAATGCTTTGTACAATTATCGTTGTTGTTAGGACATCATAGTGACGAATATAGTTCTATTTATTCTTTTTAAACAACTCTTTCGTGTATCTTACAGAATTCAGAAAAAGTTGAAACGCATTGGGGGGAGATCTATTATTGTAAAAACATAAATTCCAACTGGCAAGTCAACAAAAAAATGAAAACAGTACTTACTAAACTAATTGATGTTTTACAAAATTATGTCGTCTTCCGTTCCAAAAGATTGCAATACATTTTGCAGCAGTAAATGTGAATTTACAAAACTTTATTGGGTAGAAAATTCAAAGATTAGGCAACCAATCAAGAAGAAAAATATTGAGACACCAAGGAGTATATGTGATTGTATAAATTGCAAATATGTTCAATTTGGGACTAAAAAAGTTCCTGTCCCGTTACGGTGTTGCTACACTGTTTTAGATGATAAATTAGATGCTTTCCTTTTCAGTAATAAAAAGTATCTTTTACAGAAAACAAATGGATTTTCACAATTTCAAACTGGATAAGCCAAAATGACACAAGTAACAACATTGAAAGACTTCTGAAAGGAAAGCCGAGTTGTCCATCCGACAGGTACTCCTGCCAGGGTCGATGTGGACAACAACAGAGGACCGAACCCAACACACCCTTTTGCTTCTGCGATCAAGTGTGTCATGCATACAAAGATTGTTGCCATGACTACACAAACGTGTAAGTAAATACAGGGGGTTGTGGTATTTTTTTGGTTTTAAACTAACCAAACCTCAAATTTCTGCCTTGACTGCGTGAGCTAGAAGTTAGTCAGACAACTTGTTTCAATAAACCATTATTATTAGTGAGCACAAGTTTCTTTTGTACCTAAAAGGTGGTAATCCGCTGTATTGAAAAAGATGGTTGCCAGTCGAATAGACTTTGAGAAACTCACAGCTTCGCGAGACTTGTCCTTGCACTTGCACCGTGGATGCAAGATGTAGGACTTTTGATCTACACCCATTCTTTTGCACAATCACGTTAAATCTCAAGCTGTAATATGTCAACTACAGTGAGCATGTTTTCAACACGATTTTCCAATGTTGTATAAGTACTACCCTTAACTACAAACCAATGACATATACAAACAGACTAATAAAACCTACCACAATTTTATATTTTTTACCCAAAATTTCATAAAGTTCCAAAACCGTTTCCCAGCTAGAGAATCTCTGAAGCGCTTCTTCTTCTTTTCCCTGGAAAACGTCATTTGTACCATAAAAATGACCTTTTTAGAAGTGTCGCTGCATTTGCGATATTCAATGTGCCACAACAACGATAAAAAGTCAACGTTTTTGATTGAAAGTCCGATCGCCGGAACTGACGTACACATGAGAATTCGGCGCTGCAATACTTGCTTGCAAAACACTTTCAACTGTTTACAATTACGGTTCATCGGTATAGGGACATTGGTTGCTCAAACACTGTGAAAGGCAGATTTAGCCTGCACTCTTGACCTTGACTTCTCATGCCTACGTCCTAGACCACGTGCATCATCGAAGCAGAAACTCTTCCGGTTGAGAAAAAAGGCAAATTCTTCTTTTCAATCGCATTTTTTTTAGTTTTCGAGTTTTCGTGCGGCTGTTTTTACTCATTTTACCAACACAGAAGGGCACAGACAACATTTTAACTAAACACTGAAGTGACTTCGAGAAATTCCCTTTAACTAGACTGAGCCCAAAAATGAAAGCTTACAAAGCAATTCCGGATGGTAGGTTCTTTGAATTTCTTGGAATAATTCGTGAGCGTTCTTCAAAACTTGGGTAATCGAGTAAGTTGAATTGGTTTGCTGTCTATTACCAATATCTTGGTGATTCAGTTTGCTTTTTATGAATTGTGCCAATTACTTTATCTTTGTTGCTAAAGTTATACTGAACACTTACCAGGTGCCGAAATGATTCCGAAAACCCAAGAAGGCAAACGAAGCAAACGTGTTACAAAACGAGCAAATCCCTTCGCTACGGTTACATTGCTGTTGATGGTTGTCTGGCGAGTTTTGAGAAATCTAGAACTTACGAAATGTGCACGAACAACACAAGTAAGGACATGCTCGCACTAGTGCCTGTGTATGACCGCGACAACTTCACTTTGTACAAGAACATTTTCTGTGCACTGTGTAATCATGCGAAGAAAATAAGCTTTTGGAGACTGAAAGCAGGCTGCAGAAAAGGTATCAATGTTTCTAAAATTGATTTTGATAAAATAGTAGGTTTTATCAAAGAAGAATGTAATGTGAGCTTCTCTCATCCAAGACAGCAGAAACAATACTTAAGGAAGTGTGTCCCTCAAGAACAAAGTGAGAATGCATTGGCTTCTAGAAAAAACAAGACTTCATTAGCACTTTGTTCCATTTGTAGAGACTACGCAATGGAGTGGTGTCTTAGGAAAAGGAAGTTTCGGAATCCACATTGTCTTCTATGCCGAGGAGAAACAAAGCATTTCACTGACTCGCACTGTTGTAGGCAGGATCTGCCTGAACTACCTCCTTTGTCAATATTTTTTGATTTCCAGTCAACCACAGAGTATCTGATAGAGGCAAGGACCCGAACGGAATCATGTGTGGTGAAAGTAGAAAAGGCATCAAGATGTGAGAAGTGGGAAGTTTATGATCCATTTACGGACTCATGTAGGGGAATCTACACCCAAACAAACAATGATAATATAACTTTAAACTGCAGTTTTTTACGTTTTAACTCCGACGAATACCAATTATTTTCGAACAATTCAGTTTACATCAGTTCGCAAGGAAGAAACTATGATGAAAAGAGCTTTGTTTTAAACGGATCCTCTCTTCTTTTGTGTATAAGACTAACACAAAAATCAACCGGAACACATCAGAAACTTTACTTCCTACACTTGGCAACCTACATTGGAAGTTCCGTTTCTTTGGTTAGTCTTATGATACTGCTTTTGACATATGTTTGTACGTCTGAACTACGAAACGTACCGGGGAAAATTACAATCTGCTTAGCTTGCTCTTTGTTTGTGTGTCATGTGCTGTACTTCACCATAAACAACTCAGACGTAAGGCCGCTGTGCAAAGCTATCGGTATACTTATGCACTATTGGCTTCTCGCCACTTTTCTGTGGATGAATGCGATGGCACTGTGTGTACATGGAACGTTTACCAGTAAAGGTAAGTGTAACATGATGTACCTCATGTAGCTTAGATTTAATGTACCTTTCTAGCATGGCCGTCTTTAATAGCTTAATAGCTTAATTGCGATATTGTTAAACCCATTCAACTCATTGGTTAAGCTTAAAAAAGGACCATATCTTCATAAGTAAGCTAATGTATGTATTTCCAGAACACTCATTCAAGTCTTTCTAGTTGAAACTGTTTTGGAAATTAAAATTAGAAAATTTTCTTATGGGAAACAATGGAAGTTAAAAGGTTTTCTTTGCCTTTGTTTTGGAGTTCTATGATTGACTAAATTGTTGTAGCACCTGAGGAGAAACATTGCTTTAAAATTATGTTTTATACAGGTTGATGTATTCTCCGTATGACAATTTAAGCATTCTGGTGATAGAAAAGCGCCGGAAATTCTGCAGAACAGTGGGAGGTGCTGCTAACATATATACAGTGGGTACGTTAGTAAGTGAGCACTACTTGGAAAGATGTGGGGGACATGAAAACCGAATGATGTACTCCACTCAACATAACTTCTCCAATTTCTTATTTAAGCAAAGAAGTTATATATCAGCGAAGCTCTCTGCAGTGCTTTTAGAGGAAAAGTAAAAAGACTTTATCTTATAAATTAGCTCTCTAACAAAGTCTACTTTGTATCTAGTAACATTTACATGTGTTTAATTCTACCTTAGTAAACGCAGCCCGACTGAATCATGGAGATGAAGGTGCTCGTTTCATTAAGTACTCCATATATACTTGGTTCACACCGTTGGTTATCGTTGGTTCGTGTATCACCTATGATACACTCTGGAAAGACCAGATTGGATACGGTACGGTATTTTCTTTGTTTTCTATATTTTGCCTCTAAGGCTAATAAGTTTTGCCTGATTCTGTGTTCATTATAATTGCCACCCTTTACATACCAAAAATTAAGGAAGATTATTCTGCAAAATGAATGGACTGCTCAAACACTAAACCAATTTTGAAGTTTCTAAATACAATCTTGTCTAAAGAGAAAGCGTCTAATTTCTCGAATTTCAATAAATAATCTTGCAAGCAATGCTAAGTTTAGCTTTAAAAAAACTGCAAACCGATGAATTACGTGAAACTTCAGCTGATCTTGACAACAGTCGCATTCAAGGATCTAACATTGCGAAATTTCGTTTTATACTCTTTCATGGAAAGTTGAAAAGTTTTACAAATGGCTTTTCGCACTGCAGTTTTCCTGAGAGCGTAACTCATAAACCGTAGAAATATGTTTAAAATTGTAAGCGGTGTGCTTAAAAATGTATTGTTCAATAATATAAATTTTTGTTTTAATTAAAACTCTTGAATGCGGTGACATATTAGGACAAACTAAGCGATTTTCACGTCGTCTGTCTTGAGTGGAGTCGGACTGTGTTTGCTGAAAATATAGAAAACCTGACCAAACACAAATCAGAGTATGCTGCAAAAACAAACTAAACCCTTTCTTTCCGGAAATCCAGTCAATCTTAGTTTAAATGACACGTCAGCAAATACAAATAATGAAAAAAATCTTTGATTCGAACATTTATTGTTAAACCCTTTAAGTTAGAAGCTTAAAGAAGCAAAAATAAAATCGCTGTGTTAGTAATTTAGTATCAGTTTCTGACCAAGAATCGATGAATACCAACTCTGGAACAATTGATCTAAAAATTTTAAAAACAGTTTAATAGGACTTTGCCCATGGCTTCTTAGAGGTGTTATTTTTTCTGTATAAGCTAATTGATAAAATTGTAATATGGTACCACAGAATTTGCAAATTCAATGTTTGGAAATACGAAAGAACTGAGACTACGCAAAACTCAATAGTTCTGTTACCAAATTATACATTTGGGCAAAAACTTCATACTGATTAGTTTAAAAGAAATTTGCCGTCTAATATTCTCTTGACTAAATGACATTGTTAGGCGGATAACTTCTTGTATGTTAAGTTCAACATGGATTAAGTTGTTTAAAGATACAAAGAACTTCTCCGCCTAATAGCAAGTGTCATTAATCTTTTAAAGACACAAAGAACTTTTCACACCAATACAGCTATTGCTCATCTAGCTAGTTTAAAATAATGATTTACTCAGAGTTTTGTATAGTTTTGAATGTTTTACACGTATAAACCATTTTTCATTACTGTTAGATTTTAATTCTGATAAGGACACCGAAACGTAAATCTTAAAGTTTTAAACTTTTATATGTGTAATAACCGCAATTATTCTATACTCTATACTTTTTGAATATGCTTAACACGCGTAAAACCATGAAAATATGTTGTTTACATTTTCAAAAGTTTACAGTTGGGTCCAAAATATTGTTGGTTAAGTTGGTGTTTTCATCATACCCGTGAAACTAATACTTCAAGCCTTAAAAGTTACATTAGTTTTGCCAGAAATAGCAAGCACGTTGATTAAACCAGAGATTTGTTTGTTGAAAAGGTTTTTCTTTTTTTAAGCTGCCATATTATGGTATTACACAAAAATCATGCAGGTCAACATTGTTGCTGGAGATCAGTTCAAAATACCTATTATCGCTATCAGTTCCTACTAGCCTTATAACTCCTTTGTGAAAAATGCACAACTCATCGTATTATGTAACTCCATTTTTCTTACAGGAAGTGGCACTTACTGTTTTATTGAGAACAGGACAGCTTTGCTTTACACAGTTATAATTCCCATTGGAGTGGTGATCTTGTTCAATTTCTTCGCTCTAGTTCGCACAATACATTATCTGCGGAAAACTCAAAAGGTACACTTTTCTTCTTACACCTCGATGTTGATAAATTTTTCTGACACGTTTTTATTCCTGACGTATCAAGGCTAGGCTTTGAAAAATCTTATGTAATGACACATGCCAAACATTGCTCCCATCTAAGATATTTTTCCCCACAAATTTTCCATTTTCTGTTTCGATGTGACTGGTTAGAAACGAACAAACAATTTTGTATCATTTTTTACTACAAACTCTAGCCAATAACCATTAAACTTCAAAATTAAACATTTTTAAATAAAAAACGAAGACACTCTTAATAATCAGTAGTTGAATGGATCTGGCTTTGATTACTCAGTCTATAGTTACTATGCTTAAAAACAAAGTTAACTTTTAAACTATGCAAAAGATGAGCCACTAAAGAGGTACTTATAGCACTTTGTATGATGCCAATAATAATAATAATAATAATAATAATAATGACTTTAATGCAGCATTTCCATAAAATTACATGGCTCTTCATCTGCA
>JAOBRD020650168.1:0-29290 GCA_027575215.2 Hydrozoanthus sils
ATATTCACTAATACTAGAGAAGAGTTTCTCGAACGGTGCGAGTTCACAAAAAGGGCAGTCACAGGTAGCCCAACTAAACTATATGTCTGTGACGCTATTATATATATATGAGTCACAGCGACCGCCACAAATTGAAGTCTTTTTTTCTATTTTCTTTTTTCTCTCAAGAAAAGATAACTTCATTTCAGCAGAAAAAAGAAATGTTATAAGCAGATAAACACAATATGAACAATTTTGTATATTAAAATATTATTGTACTAGTTCAGACTAGTTGCTGGCGATTTTCATATTCTCGTCCAAAATGCTGAAAAATTGCGGTGGATAATTGAGATAGAATATTCTCAACTTCAATATACTTCAAAATCATTAATTATACGGTAATAATTTCCCGAGTCAGGTTACGGTGTAATCTCTTGTTGTATTTTGTTTTCACTGATATCATCAGCTGGTTTCTCATGTTGACACCACAGTAACATTAACGCAACTAAACTGATATTTTAACAACTACAACTCGACCACTGATTTTTTTAAAAAAAATCGAAGAAAAGCAATTTTAATTAGAATAATCATATAACGGTATAAAAAAAAGTTGTTCGTTCGGCATTGGGAAGCAGGATGGGAAAGGATCTGTGCTTCTCTTAGGAGTAAGTTTACTCTTTAGCGCCAACAAAACTGTGCTCACAATACTGGTAGAAAAACTTAGAAAAACACATACTCCTAACCTCTATGCCTGCCTGTAGGCTGCAAAGCTGAACTGACTCACCTTCACAAGGCCTGGGTACTCGAGGGAGGGTATAGCAAACCACGATTTACCATCTTTTGACAAGTCCACAACCACTGGAAAACCACTTTTCACACTATAGGTTCCAGGTTTCTCAATCTTCCAGTAACCATAACTGGTTGGCAGGCACTGGAAGGCGTATTCAATAAATAAACAGTTTAACTGTTAACCAAACTTTTTAAGCCAATCTCATATAAACTAAGAACGGCCAAACTTTTACACCGGCTATTGAAACTCTTAAAACGCCCTTCATTTAGCTCCTTTTAAGGAGTACAAACATCTAGATTTATTTCCTTTAACGTCTGGGTAAGCTATTCATATCCTTTTGTATAAAATTCATTTTGCTTGAAAAACAAAGTGTGTTAGGGTTGATCTTTGTATTTTTTGGTGATTCGGCTGAGGTCCCATATGATGCGTAAGGTAATTGGATGATAAAATCTCTCGGCTGAGGTTCCATTTGATGTGTTTGGTAATTGGATGATACAATCACTCATCTAAAGTCCCATATGTTGTGCATGGTGATAGGATGATACAATCGCTCTTTTTAAGTCCCATTTGATGCATATTTTAATTGAAAGATACAATCACTCATCTTAAGTCCCATATGATGCGTATTGTAATGGGATGATACAATCACTCATCTAAAGTCCCATAGCGAGTGTATGGTTATGGATGATACAATTACTCGGCTGAGATCCAATCTTAGGATGATACAATCACTCATCTTAAGTCCCATATGTTGTATATGGCCATGGGATGATAGATTACTCACCTTAAACCCCAAACGAACACCAAGAGGTTCAAGTAGTTTTGCATGCCACGGACCTTAAACGAACAAAATGCTCATGGGTGTAAGAGTTTTGCATCGTTTATTCTGCAAATGAAAGATGGTAGTATTTGCCAAACAAGTAGCATACAATTTTAGGCCTTTTTTGGTGAACAAAAGAAAATACAAAATTGGTATTTTTTTCAACATAGTGTACTCGTTAATCGCTAAAATTTTGTGTTTAGCGACTCTAATGAAAAAAAAATTAAGTACAATAAAGCGTTAAGAGTATCAGGGCATGTCCATGTTTATTCACTGTTTGGAAGCAACGATTGCTATTCGTAATAAGTCACCTCCACTGGGAAAACAGTTACGTTAACATAAGCCAATCAATATAAAAAAACGACTAAAAGAGATTTCTGCCTAAGGATGTAAAATTCTTTCATAGACAATGAGCTTTCGTCGCTCTTTGGCATCATCAGAGATTGTATACCATGCTACTAAAGGACAATTTCAACAGAATAAGCCAGTGAGTGCAGTATTAAAAACTCAAATTTATTCTTTCCCCAAGGTTTTGACGAACGTGTCATAGTGAAACAGAACAAGAATTCTAGACTAACAGTCGCCTCGATGATGTAATTTGTTACTTTATGTTATCTTCAATCTATCAATTTCTTGTGTTCAAGAGTTATAGCTTCTTTTTACACTTTATGCACTGCGATCAGCACAGAAAAACGCACGTGCTACCTCACAACGTCGGGCAAACGATTATTTGCGAGCGCTAGCCCAAAACATACCATCTACTTTCAGCCACGGAGACCTACACACCATGTATCAGGGTATCAAACAAGCCACTGGGCCAAGAAAAAAACTGAGCTATGCAATCAACTTGGAGAAAAAGGAGGACCAACTGGCACGTTGGGTGGACCACTTCCATGCCCTCTACTCTAGCGACACTGATGTCGACCCTGAAGCCATCGACGGAGTTCAGCAACTGGATGAGATGACCGAGCTCGATGGAGAAATAAAGCCTTAACGAGGTAGAAAAAGCCATCACTGCCCATAAAGCTGGCAGGACCCCTGTCCCAGATGGTATCCCTGCAGAAATCTTTAAGGCAGAGGAACGCGACATGGCGAACCTCCTCCTCCTCCATTTCGAGGAAAATGCTCCGGTTGTGACAACTACTATTATTAAGCGTGGCAGAAAAGGTCATCACCCGAGTCAAACCACATAGGCTTCAGCTCTTGGCCGAGCGAGTTTACCTTGAGTCACAGTGCGGCTTCCATTCAGACAGATCAACCATTGATATGGTTTTCATACTTCGCCAAATTGAAGAAAAGTACAGAGAACAGCAGATGACCTTATATATCGCATTCATCGATCTTTCCAAGGCCTTCTACTTGGTCATTCGTGATGGCTTACACATGGCTTGCATGAGCTTGTTCACCCTTACTGCGGTTTCATCCCCGTTGACAACTGGGAGAAAATTGCTGATAACTGCAAACCTGGCATAGTGCCCTCCATGATGGCGCATTCGCCCGACACAGTGGGTACAAAACGAGACCTTGCAGCGACGACGTCCGTACCCAAAATGTTGCAGCAAACCGGGTCCAGCCTCCAACCCGTGACCCTACTGGGCCTGTTTTTGGTTGTTATGGCTTCATCATTTTTTAATATATTGAATATAGCTATGTTCAATGTTGACGAAAGATTAACTTTTCGTATCACAACCAAAACCAGCTTGTATGACTTATATTACGTCACAATCGAAAACCCGGACGCGATTCGATTTTAAATAATTAAACACATTAAATTCTTCAAAGCAAATCCTAAGACTTTCAACTCTTGTTTTTTTAAAGACACCCTTTTAAGGTGATACCTTTAGGGCTCTCAAATGCCCCAAATACATGTCCGAAAATGAAAGCAGTAACAACAACTTACCAGCAGTAACAACAAGCTTTCTTGCTTTATAGCATGCTTTGCTTGTGTTTACGGTAACGAGAGGTCCCGGAACAATTGAGACCACTTTTTCTTGATCATGGAGCATTCCACCAAGTTTAACAAACTGGTCCTGCAAAATGATAGATTATTAATAAACTAAAAATCGATTTCTCGTGTATCTTTCTCCTGCCAATTTCTAATTTAAAACACTAAACTCAAGAACTTTTAAAACCAGTACTTTGGGCAAATTTCCTTTTGTCTCAAAGAGTCAGGAGTAGTAAAAAACGGCATCGTGTTGCTTTATGTTTCTTATCCGAACTTCATTTGCTAATAAGTTTATATGCTTATGTTTCTGCTTGTACTTATTATTACTAGGCTCTGTTTTCCAAAATCCTTATGATTTTTGCTCGCCCTACGCATATCCTTGTCTTTGTGCTTCTGTAAGCCAGGCCTTTAGCTTACAGAACACGACGTGAAACAATTTAATAAGTTTTTAGAAAAGACGGTTCTCTTAAATTCAAACGTGTTTTGGCAGCTTCCATTGCAATCTTTGTCAGTGCAATGGCAATGCTTCTTTACACAATTTATTTTTGTGCTACGTAGGTGAAGAATACTGCCTGTTGTTGTAAATGTACATGGGCGAAACAGCCTGCTTTAGTGTCAGTAAAGCTAGATGTTCCTGTCTAGTTGAAACTGGCTATGGACTTTAATGATCATGATCATGACCACGACCGTTCATCTATCTTCTACCTACAGTTTATCGTTTTCACTACACTCAGGTATTCAGAAAATTCAACAGGTTTTATAACCCCTATGTAGGACTCCGAGGGGCTATGGTTTAACGTCCTTGTCCTAGAAGATGCGAAGGTCTAACTGTTTGCAGATGTTAGAGCAAAGACAGCACTTGATCCTGAGTGAAGGTCCGGCACCGGGAATTCAACCCGGGCCTCCCGCAAGACAGACTGATGCCTTACCAACTCGGCTAACCAGGAGACCTTAATTTAATGACATTTTAGTCTAATCAGTTTTGTTAGTTTGTTCTCCTTCTTGTTTTCGTTATGTCTGTTGTGATTTCTTGTGACCAAAACCTAACGCTGATTTCTTTAAAAAACAATGAAGAAAGCATGTTGCACGTTAAGCGGGTTAACCACCAAAACACCTTTTAGTGATGAGATTATTACTTCTGAAAGATGTGCGGAGCTCTTTTAAAATTTAAAAAACATACTACATATCCATCGCCGCCTGGTCAAGCCAGCTGGTAATGCGGCAGTCTGTCTTGCGGGAAGCCCGGAATCGATTCCCGGTGCCGGACCCACACTCAGGGTCTTTAAATAACTGAGGATAGGGTGTTGCCCTTCTTCAAAATCTACAAGCAGCAAGACATTCGCATCTTCTCGGATAAGTGCGCTAAGCCGTAAGTCCCGGTCGGCAGACCTCGACGGGGTCCTCGACTCCTCTAGTCAAAAAAACATCATAAACATTCCAGTTGTCTGTTCTCTTATGACTTCTTGAGTCCAAATACCTTGGATCAAAATCAATTTTTATTTTGGAATTTTTAAGCTTAAAACAATAGTAAGAAGCAATAGTACCTGGAAGGCCTGCACACACCGTCCTGCCCTTAGTGCTCCTGCAGATGGTTCCAGTAAGCCACAATAGTTTGATGGGAGCTTCAACATGGGGAACTCTACTCTCAACCGCTTTGGGTTTAGGTACTGGTATTCAAACCCACGTCTCTTAAGATCCGCTGCCAACCCATCGAGTGTTGGAGATGGTGACGTATCAAGAGTTAATTGTCCTACATTTCTACAGCGAACGAGTGCAAAATAGTCTTATCATAATTCACAGTATAAAAATATAAGAGAAAAGTGGAACAATGCGCTGCATAAGAGAAACTTCGATGAGCAAGGGCGTTACGAGTCTCTAGTTCCGAAAAAAGGAAGGAATACCTGACAAACAATTCTTTGTTTGCTGCCCCTTCAAGCTTTGTCCAAAGCTGGTAGGCCTCGGACATCAACTTTGCGTTGTACGAGATTCGAATGATTCTGCTCTGTCCTTGGGATGCTCCAAGAGAGTGTGGCAGCGGAAACTTAAAAATTTGCAACCAAAATTAAATAAGAAGCCTTTTCACTAATGCTTTCCTCTATTTAAACATTCGCAACTTTTTCTTAACCCAAACTATAAAACGTGTGAAACATTTGTAGAGATAGTATCTTTCCAGACATTGCAACATTTCTGGACTTCACAATAAATGGATCTGTACGTGACCTAGCTGCTAGAGAGCATATTCTTTTTACATCTTTTAACAAATATCAGAAACCGTTACTACTAACAGTCACACGTTGGTAAAGTTGAGCATTGTCTTTTCTTTAATACATCATTATTTATTAGTAAAACAAGTCAAAAATTGGTTTGCTAGAATGATGAACGAAAAAACTGAAAGATACATTGAATACCGCATTGCTGAATTCTCCCAACTAGAACTCATACTTTTCCTATCATCTTCGGTATAGTTTTCTTTACAGAATGATCTATTTTGGATGATCTATGTAAGGGGAAGTTCATGGGTGGCTGAAGCAAAAAATTATTGGGGGGGGGGCACAGTGCGGAAATTGCAACAGTTCGTTATAAAAGCCGAGATTCCTTTTCAAAAGTTGCTGTTGTTAGCCAGAAGAGGGGAGGGGGGGCTGGCCCCAACCAAATTATTGGGGAGGGGGGGGCAGTGCACCCTGGCCCCCTAGTTCCGTTGCCAATGAAGTTAGATGTTAATAAACTGGCTTGAGTTGAATGGGTTAAAGAATACAAACGTGATGCTGATATTGGTTTAATTATGAAAAATATAATCCTAAATGCTTTTATTAATAATGATCATGATGATAATTCTGGTTGATAATAAGCTGGTAACAACAAATATAAAGATAGCCCTATATAAATGCTGATACAATAACGTGCTAACCCTAAATTGTGATAATACATCAATTTCAATAATAATCCTATAAATAATCAAATTTCAACAATAATTCTATTAATCCTGATAATATTGACCCTAAATGTTGATAACAATAGCAATAAAGATAGTTGTAATGCTAATTAATGATTGTCTTAAATACTGATACAATTTTAATCCTAAATACTGATATATTTTCTACCTGTCTGAATTATGATATTTATTGACACTCTAGAGCAATGATGAAGGGAATTGTAGTTATTTCTTACTAAAAAAATATTAGAACATTTTTAATGGTAAACAAATTACTCTAATTGAATTTATTATTGATTGAAAATGGTTTTCAATTTCTGTCCTATAATTACTACTCAGGTACTATTGAGTTCTAGACAGTTTTAAATAAAGTTTATGCAAGGTGGATGTCACAGGGGGCAATAAAATACTTGCCTGCCGCCACCCCCCCAAAAAAATTCTCAAACTAAGTACACTTTTTTCCATTTTGTTCATTTTTAACAAAATTTGAAGTCTAGAAATAATTGACAAATGTCATTACCAAAAGTTATAAAACTTGACCATCAAATATTTTTCAAAATCCCTCAGAATTCCCAGATTTGGCATTTCAGTAAGTATGGTTTGCCAAAAAAAATTTGGGAAGCATGCCCATTGACCCGCCTGGAGGCTCAAGCTCTTGAAACAAGCTAAAATCTTCCTGTAATCCCCTCTGGATCCCCCCCCTCCTCATTCACTTTGAGCTTCTGCTGGCCCTGTTATGATCAATGTACACCTCACACACCATTACAGCATGCTTGATTATCATCTTTATGCCTAAATATAAATTTTAAGAAAGATGAGTGAACTGTTTATCAATTACTTTTCAGATGTCAATTAAATAAAATGGTTAATTTGACACTAGTAGAGAAATTAAGAAACCTTCAGATCTTTTCTGATGTGGATTGGTTTGTATATTTTCTTGAGTTCAAGACAAAAAATCTTAAACCTCGCAACTAAAAAAGTTTTAAAGTTTGAGCAATGACTGATTCAAATAGTTCTTGCACTAAACAAACAATTACTTTAAAAAATTAGTTATTAAATATGGCCAAACAGAATTCTGCAATCTGATTGGCCACAGAGGACAGGATTAACTACTCTGACTCACTACTTTAGGTTTGTATGTGAAGCTCTCACTGCACTGATCAATCACATGATGTTAATAATTTAACTACAAAAATTAATTCATTTAATTTCATAATCTAAACCATAAATTGGTTTTAAAAAATTAAAGAAATAAGTCATCTTCGCAACAAACACCATTTGCAGCCTGATGATGATCAAAATGATCAAAAATGTTTGCATATTTTTAACAAACACTAAAAACTCTTTTTTATCTATCCAATTACAGATACAAAATAAATAAACCTGCTCAAGCAGAAGAGTTTTCTTCCCTTGCAATGCAAGATGCCAAGCAGTGCTGCTCCCCATCGCACCAGCACCAATGATACAAACATCAAATACTTGTTGCATAATGGGATTATCCTGTTCTAAGATTTGTAAATAGTCTTCTCATAATTTCTGTGAAAACAAGAGTAGGACAGTATAAAGAAAGATGTTAGCATGTACCTTAAACACTGTAATAAGTCCCTGGAGGGCTAAATTATTTTAGATCTACCAGATGGGGTCTTGATAGAGAGGGGGGCTGATTGGAGCAGGGTTGGGAGGTAGGGCTTATTAGAGAGGGGGGCTTCTTTAAGTTTGAAGCTCTAGATGGGGAGCTTGCTTCAGAGGGGTGCTCATTGGCTATAGCATTTATGGTAGATCTAAAGATCTAAACAAACATTTTTTGATTCATGCACATCAGAAGGGGGGGAACTCCCCCTCTCTAATAATTTCTCATCATTTACAGTTTCTATGTAAGAATAATTTTGAACTTACCGCTGATTGTGCTTCTATGCTATGCTCACATGCAAGTCACGTCAGTATAATAAACTTGCTCGAAAAAGAAAGTACCACTTTGGAGAATAAGCCAGGGCAAAAGAAGTGTAAAAACCTTAACTGTTTAAAAACGTTGACCATCTTTATTTGAGAAGGAAGTTTGTTCTCTTCTCTCATCTTATTCTAGATATCTTCATGTTTCCCAGTACCCCCCCCCCCCTATCCTCCTCCTCCTCCTCCTCTTTGGCCTGTTGGTGGTTTTTCAAGTTGATTAATGCCCAAGGGTCCTGGTTAGTATTTTAGTAGTTGGAAAGCCTGAGTGCTTGTAAAGGGGAGAGACAAGTTATAATTATAACCTGAAAACACATGAAATACAAAACAAGAAAAATCAAAATCCTTCAAAATGATGACAAAAATAAAACATCTTAAAACTCCTTTTTTAAATAAAACTAAAATAAAAAAAATAAAACTAGAAAAAAAATAATCATATTATAATTTTTGAATAAAAGCAAAATATCTGCTTTCACTGACATCAAGAGTTTAAGTATCTAAAATGTTAACTAATAAATTACAATTATTTGATCAATATAAATTCTTGTTTTACAGTAATTCTCCCAATCTTGAGAGTTTGCCGAGATGCAGCCTGGTCTGTTATTTATGTGCAAGTCAAATCCAACTGCGATTATCCCCCAAGCATTTGATAGAAGCTGAGTCCCGGGGGGCCAGGCATTTGTAAGTCAGCAGTGTCCCAGCCCCTCAGGCATTTGCAAACAATGAAAAACTTGCCTTGTGACATCTTCTCATCATTTCCAATGGCGCTCACAAGTCATGAATTTCAAACACCATCATTAAGAAGAATATTTATTGGCCATAAAAGACCTAAAAAAATGAATCTTCGTCTGGTGGGAACTATAGTGTCTCATATCGTGACCCTATCAGTTCACCATTAGACCATACGACTGTTCATTTCCGACTCACGAGTATACAGTATATAGGCCGCAAGAAGAAGGAACAAAGAACAACCTCTATAATAAATACTATATGCGTGATAGGTTGGGTGGAGAGTACTGAAGCAATGTGGATGCACAATATTGTTTAGTTTCTGTTCCTGCTGTCTTATCCAGTTTTATTGAGCCGAAACAGTTATGTTTATGAAAAGTTGACAACTAAAATTTGTGCATAACGGTCGTGGACTGGGGGGCCAGACATTTGACCATCAAAGTAGGAACTGGGGGCGGGGAATTTGCCTACGAAAATTGCCCGCTGGGCCAGGCATTTGACCAATTTTTTCAAATGCCCGGGTTCGCCCGGAAAGGGGGGGGGAGATGCTCGCGGCTGGAATTACTCGCACATTACACAAGAAAAGTTAAAATACTGTGCACGACTTTAAACACGAATAAATCAACAATCTAGCTCTTTTTATGCTTCAAAAAAACACGTGTGCTCCTACAAAGATAATATTTAGTTCCGCGGGTGATCTGTTAGGAATACAGCTTTCAGTTACATGGCGTTACGTCTACGAACAAAATGTTTTCAATTCCAAGCCGGCACCTTTGCGAAATGAAACATGTAAATGGTTGACTGAAGCTTGATCCAATGGCAATAGTTCTGCGTGCAGACGAATCGTCATGTCGCTGATCATTTACGCCAATAAAAATGTGCGGTTGATTTGTAGTTAGAAAAGTAAAGAGAGTAGTTGTGTAAAGACATAACTTTGCTGTATTACAATACTCACGTCTCCTCCCAGCTGGCTCACAACATGCAAGTAGATTGGTAGCTAGCTAAAACATCTCATTGGAGGGTTGGGGAGAGGGAGGGCTAGGGTGCATATAGGCTTACCACCGTAAGTGTGAATTTCCGTTCAGTTGAGCTGTTTTGCGGTCTGTTAATAACTCGCACAGAATTCGTCCTCGTAAGCTTTTCCTTACATTAGCTCTTATTAAATAAAGGTCACAGTAAATGATCGTTGCTTTGTGGTGTGTTCATAAATAGAGCTGGGCGAATTAGCAGGGGATTTATGAGAGTTTTAAAAAGGTTTTAGTCGTACTGCTGGGGAGCGATCGAGTATCTCGCTGACTCGTTTCCTGGCAGCCCAATCCCCAAAAATTCTTTTTAAAGCTCCCATAAATCCCCGACTAATACCACAAATTTATTTAAGAGCATATGTATTACGGGAGAAGATAACGAGCGGACAAATTCTGTGCATGACAGTTACTGACAAAACGGAAGAGAGCTCAACTGAACGGAAACACACGTACACGCCTTCAGCAGGGATGGCGGAAGCAAAAAACTATTGGAGGGGGGCACAGTGGAAATCGTAAAAGTTCGAAAAGACGAACAAATAGCTAGTCAATTATCAAAGTTTGATGAACTCTGTGCACTGATATTGAGTAAATAATTCATAAAATCTGTATTCCCATTCAAAATTCGGTTTGTTGATCAGAAGGAGGGCCAGTGCCCCCCCCCCCTCCCCCCCGTGACTTCGGTAAGCCTGTGTTCTATGCAGTCTAATTTTATTGATGGCAAGCTGCTTTTTCAAGTCTCGAAAGTATTTTTCTAATCCCTATATTTAAAGCATACCTAGTCTATACTAGAAGATTAGTAAGAAAAACAGGTGATGATAATCATATCAGAGAACGCTTTAAAACAAAAACAGGTTAGATTTGTGGCTGGTAACGGTCGAAATTTCAGTGCAAATAATAAGTACTGATTTCTGTAAAAAAAGATGTGATTGCGAGGGAAACTGAGATCGCAAGTTTTTTAAAAAAGCATACCTAGAACTAAAAACCGGTGATGATAATCATATCAGAGAATCGCTTTGAAACAAGAAAACAGGTTTGATTTGAGGCTGGTACGGTAAAAACTAAACTTTTTTTACGGCACCGCAACCTCAGTAAAATGTCAGCGGTTTTCGCTGAAAGGGTAAACATGGAAAAAGCAGCTGTTGAAAATGCATAAATCTTGATGTTAGAGTTGATAGTTGATTGAGTGAGGTACCTGCAAATCTGCCAGTTTCTGCTGCATCTGTTTTGTGGAAAAAATACATTGACGTTTCTTTTCAAAGGACTTGGAGCAACTATGAGCTTGAGGTAAGCTTTTGATCGAAACTTCTTTTTTGCGTTTCGATGAATGATTGTTCTTTGTCTTGTCTCTAGATATCGCATCGCCATTTTTGTTTGCGGTTTCAAATTTAAATCGACTCGCAATTATTTTACTGAAATTGCGCATTTTTGTTTACAACAGAAGAATAAACGCCATGGTTGACAAAATATTGCTCAGTACTCGATAACTCTATGTGTTTTTCAAAAAATCATGCGACTAATTAAGCGGGTGTTTTGTACTATGATATACTTCAACTTCGATTCGTTAGTGCGAACAAAAAGATTTATCTTCTCACTTCTAACTTGTACTGTAGACTGTAGTTATATTAACGAGTTTGTCTCGGATTTTTGCGCTCCGGAAAACCACTAAACTAAAGATTGTCCTTCTCTTCTTCTCGAAACTAAACACTTTTGTGAAATAAATCTAAATGCTCTTAGGATGTTCGTGACGTTAGCTAGCTAAGAGCTAAGCAAAATGCTGTTTTAACGTTCGACATTTCATTTCATTTCTTAGTACAAACAAGTGTGAATATCTTAAGTTTTGCCCCTGGCGTATTGTTTTGCTTGGACTTTGTTCAAGAAAAAGAGTTTTAAGACAGCTGGCGTTTAACAGCTACGGACTTATAATATAGCTGCATAATGACTTTATTATAATTTATGCGTGTACATTAGCATGTCAGGTGGTTTGTTAAGGTTTTTTCTTCAGGTTCAAGCATCTCGTTATGATCATGCAGACTTCTGTTTTAGAATTTAAATGTTTAAAAAGTTATATATTAACTGAAAAACTGTAAGTGGTGTTCTTAAACCTTAACTCAGAACAATTGATAAGAACTTATAACTACAGTATACTGTTGCTTTCAGACTGAAAGACATTTACAGAGAGCGAAACAGCTCAATTTGAATGCTCATTTCAGAATCTCTAATTCTAAGGCAATATGTTGTATTTAGTTTCCTGTTGATTGAGCATTTTGCCATGTCATTTGGGGAAAAACTGGACTAACATATACACTTCATATCTCGCCTACGTGTACGTGATGTTCGTGAAATGTCACAGCAAATTTCGAATCCTTGCGCTAGCTTGCATGGTAAACCGCAATCTTCAGACTTTAAGCAAATATTATTTTGACTGAAGAAAACTATAGTTTAGACACAACATGATGTTTACTGCCTTTTAGGGCGAGAATTATGGGAAAAATGATTTATATTATATTCAAATGACTTCAGGCTTTAAATACAATATAAACTCGTTGCTGTTATTTGTTGATAATTTTGAAAAAAAAAATAGAAATAATTAAATAAGTTTAGTGGAATGATGGAATAACTGAGTGTTTGAAAAATGTTTATGTATACTAAGAGACGTAAGTTCTGCTTATTAAAAAAGGAGATGGTGTTTTCAAAAGATATAAAATTCATTTAAAAATCTTGCCTTTAATTTTAAAAGTTTGTTGTGAATCAAAAGAAACATGACAAATAAAATTTTTTCCACGTAAGTAGCTTCATGATCGGTAAATTAACTTTCCCAGTGACAAATGTTTTTCAGAAGATCATCTTTCATGTTTTTTGTCACTTCTGTTTGTAGCTATCTTTGTTTTCGATGAATAGATATACATATTTTTGAATTATGAATATTAAATAAATACAGCCTTGTTTAGCATAAACATGCATTACCCTTAAATATTGAATACAAACAGTATTAAGAATTACTACAGAAACCAATGTCATTATTATTTAATATATTTTCATTGTTAAAGAATTAAAGAACTGACAACCATGGCCAGTCAACTGCTACACTGTAACAAATAATGTGTTTCTCAAAAGTGCTTTCATAGCTTGCATTGATTTTATGGACAAAATTGGGTTGCTACAATATGTATGTCAAACTTGATATATGTTTATGTTTTCAAACATCTAAAAGTGGGTTCTTTCTATTTCATTGTGGTTTGACTTGACACTTGAGTTCACATTTTAATTAAAGAGATTTGCACTATATAGGTTATATGAATGTGAATATACTCTAGCTTGATTATAGCAATTTTAAGTGGGAGTTTTCTCCACAAAACACAGAATTGTACTTTTAGTAATTTGGCAAAAAAAACCTCCAAATATTTTCATTTTTGAGATTATTCAGTCACCTTGGCAAGTTAATTAGTACAGACACCTTTAGCTGTTTTTTTTTATTATTTTTTGTTTAGGCAGAAAAATGTTAAAAAGTTATAAAGCATAATTTAAATTTGAAGTAAAAGATTTTAATTATAAGTCATCTAAGAGCCAGTTTACTCATGGGGGGGCAGGGCTTTCAGAATGTTTTGAAGTAAGACGGCTGCTGGAAAAAAAAGAAGCAGTCTGTGCAGGAAAGGTGCCAAAAAAACAAGAAATGAGGAGCAGTAAGCCCCGAAAAACAAGTGGCCATAGGTTGCATACATTCAAGACAATCAGGGGGGCATGCTCCCCTGGAAAAATTTTGAAATTTGAAGCCTCTAAAATGCAGTCTGGCACATTTTGGAAAAATGTGAATTTTCTTGAAAACTGATAACACTATAACACATAATTAGATATTGAGAATTCAAAGTTTCTTTGCAAAAAGAAACAGTGAAACTCAAGTGAACTCAAGGATGATTAAGAACAGACATTGTTGAGTCTTTGAAACCAAGGTAGTCAAATCAATGTGGCAGAAAATGATATACTTAACTGTATAATTATTACTGCAAGGAGAACCATTGTTTGAAATCATAGGGTGAACAAACCGTTTTGGGGTAAGATTTGGAGTTAGTTTGCTGACATGTATTTGTTATTGAGCGAGTAGTAGCATGTGGGGAAACTCAAAGTAGCTGACAGAACTGCTGTGGCTGCCTGCTTGTTTTGAAAGCCCTGAAGGGAGGAGGGGGGGGTTACTCACCTTAAGTTAGAGTAAAAGGTGCTGTTGTCTAAGCGCTATAAAAAATCGTGACCCTGTTCGTCATAATAATTTGTTATAAAATTATAAAATTCAATACTTTGCGTTTGTGACATGTTCAAAGCATAAGAACTGCCACCCTCTTTTTCAATGTGTATTATACCCTGGTTAGAATTTTGTCCATCAAAAGCATACCCTGGAAAAATAACAAGAAGGATAGTATATCCTCATAGCTAATGTGTGGGATAACCCACCCCCCCATCCTAGGGTATAACTCCAAGTTACACTGATGGATAAAATTTAATATCCAATATGCCTCAAGAATTACCTTGAATCAACTGATTTTGTAATTAGTCATCAAGACGATTATTTTTGCTCAAATTTTAGGGTGGTTTGTTGCACATGGAATGTAAAAGGAACTCAACCCCCAGATGAAGATTTTAGAGAACTGTTGCATCTTAGTGATGAGGAAAAACTTCCTGATATTGTTGCTGTTGGGTAAGTTGAAATTAATGTAACATTCAGTTATTCACTTTAATTTTGTTCATCATTCCTTTAAGTTAGCTCTTTCAGCTCAAGTCAGTTTAGCAACATCTAAATTCTTCTTACATACTGTACAGTAGTTAAAATAACTTATATTTAGGGCTCAACAATTTCCTCATTCAGCAAGTATATTTCAAGGATAGGAAAGTGACTTTTCGTACTTAACTTTACAATGGTCAAAAAACTCAGACATTACCCCCATATACAGTTTTTTCTGCTCAAGCAGACAAATATATAAAAATACTAATAGTAGTTTATAAAGTATATTAGTTATTGAAATCTTCTATTACCTATGGCGAGTTAAGCATAAAAAAAATCAAACAAAAAAACTGAGCTGTCTGAGGCCACTTGCAAGAAAACAGGTTTTAAAATCAGATCTGAAGAAAATCACATGTTAAACAAACTTAATTAAAAGTAAGTAAGCACTTATTAAATAATTAGTAGTGTAGAAGACATAGTAGTTACTAATAAAACAAAATTTTGATTATGAGCCGAAAGATCTTTTGTAACTGAAAATGTTTTTCAAATCTATTCTGGTTGCATTAAATTTTATGAAACACTGTTAAAGTCTTTGCATTGAGCACATTGGCCAATCCTTATATGGGGTTGTTTACCCATTTCAAGAACCTGTAGAGCAGGCCCATCGATAAGCAAAACTGCAGGCATGTGGTACATTGCCTGCCTCATTCGGCTGAGGTGGGCGATGGTGGGCAATGTTTTCAGGTCTCCGATTTTGCAGTAAAAGAAATTGTGTTCACATAGGTTTATTTTTAATATTTAAGAATGTTTCAGATGATTTGATGAAGTAGTTCAGCTGTCGTATGATATTTTTTAGAAGCAAAATTTTTGACAGCAAAGTACTTAAGGAGAATGTTTTGCTTCATTGAACAAGGAATTTGTATCATGATCTTTGAAGAACACAATTAAGACATTCCAACAGCGATGTAAACAAAATTACATTAGCATCGATATCTTTGTTATCCAATGGATCTTGTGCACATACATCCGTATGAAAGTTTTCATAAAATGGCTGCATGAAGTTACCACAAACAAAAATGTAGCAAAAGTCAATTTTAGGCGGGCATTTAACCGCGTGTGATGAGACATGCATGGGCAATTGCCTGCCGCTCATTGATAGACCTGCTAGAGTAAGAAACCATTAGAATCTGGATTGGTGGGGCTTAGCTCATGCATAGCACTACCCAACCAGTGCCCAAGGCATGAGTTTTCTTCGGGGGTTTGGGGATCTGGAGCAAGCTCCCCAGAAATAATTTGAAACTAAATTTCAAACTTCTGATAATGCCAGAAAATTAAAATGTTTTTATTCCTATTAGCGTGCTCCCCTGAAATATTTTGAAACTAAATTTCAAACTTCTGATATTGCCAGAAAATAAAAATAATTTTTAATGTACATGTATTAATTATTCCTATTAGTCAAAAAAAAAGTTTTGTCAAAACTTTCGTCATCAATTTATGTTTTTAGTTTTCTTTGGCAAATTAAAATTATTGGTTTGGCCAAAGCCCACCAAGCCCTATATTTAGCTCCACGGTCAGGCCCTGTTATAAAATTAAACCATTTGAAATGGTTTGTTCAGTTATTGGCCATTCACAAGTCTCTAGGCCTATTACTATACTCCATGTCACATGCAAGCATATAATATATGGAGAAGGCAAAATCGCTTGCCTGCAAGTGCTTCATGTTGGGAATAGGATTGCCTTTTAGAAACTCAAAGCTCTGACTTTTTTCATATTCCAGACTCCAGGAGGTTGATGCTAAACCCCAATCTCTGTTGATTGAGTACATCAAAGAAAATTCCTGGGTGAAGATACTTCAAGCTTATCTTGGTGCTTATGGTTTGGTGAAGGTATTGAACTGTGTTTATATTTTGTAGTTGAAGGATATGGATTGATCAAAATGATTTTTAAAACTAATTTGTTTTTTATGAAAAAAAAGTTGATGACAACTACTATAACATTGTTTTAGGCATTTGGTATTGGTTCCTATCACTGGATTGAAAAACTTGATCAGACTAACCAAGAGTAGAGCAGGATAGCGAGTCCCAAGCTAAATGAATTAAAACTTGAAAAAAAAACTTGTTACAGTTGTCCTTTGCAAATACTCCTCCAGTTTCTTTAAAATCCAAAAAGCAGTTTTCATTGTGTATTGAATGTTTGTACAGCAGTCTCCAGTCGTTGAACATATTATCTATAGCTAGATAATATAAATCCAGTCTTGCTGAAAGTAAGCTTCCACAGTTTTTTTGCTATAACATCAATTATATCATTTATACATTTATTTAAGTTATGTTTTGGAATAATTTATATGTATTAAAGTGTGAAACAATTTAATTATAATTATATCAGTTATACATTAATTTAATAATTTAATATCAGTTATTATTTATTGAATTGTGAAACAATTTAATATCAGCTATTATGTATTGAAGTGTGAAACAATTATCAGTTATTATGTATTGAAGTGTGAAACAATTATCAGTTATTATTTATTGATATGTGAAACAATTATCTCAACTAGCTTCGCTCCATCCGAATGCTGGGCATGGTCCATCTTGTAGCAGTACATTCGCGGCATCTTCCCCATGTCAGAGAAATAAGAGCAGGCTATTGCAAGACGGCTTTGTTAGGGCTCCTTGTAAGTACTAGATACATGTATACAGTTCTTACTTGTAATCATGCATATGTTTAACATTGCATGCATGTCATTGTGTTATTATGAATAAAAAGATGGGGCATCATATAACAGCTACAGTACAATATAGTTTGTAGCTGATACATATGATAATGAAAGGTTTATAAAACGTCAGGGACACTCAACCAAAACTAGAACATTCAAAACAATATTAATCTAAAGCTCAATAACTTATTTTTTCAATACAGTTGAATTAAAGTATAGCTTGAATTAAATCGAAGCTATTTTTTAAGCTCAAATGCACAATCAAGTCTATCTTGCCTGGTTTTAACCAAATTAAGGTCTAGTGCAAAAACGACGTAACTGACTTTTGATGAAGTTGTCAACTCTCCCTTCATTATCTCTGCAGTTATCTCTTTGTAACCCTGGGGAGAATTAAAAGTTTGTCACATTAAAGTCACGTAAAAACGTTGTTTTGGCACTATAGCAAAATTTAATAGGCCCTTCAAACATTTGCACCACTGGCTTCTCCCCTTTGGTTTCTCGATCAAGTTTGTTTACTTTTTAAATTATCCAACTTTTTGTGACAGGTGTTTTTTTAGAATTAATGGCACAAAAAAACGCTAGATCAGGCCCGGCGTAACCTGTCCGGTTGGTCCGTTGCATATTTTTTTTAATTGGATAAGAAGTTTTGAACTTTTTTACATCAAAAGTGTATACAGCAAAAAAGTGGCATCTTCAACTTTAATTACGAAAAATAATATTTGGACGCCTAGGGAAGCCTCACATATCGATTTTGCCCACAAGAAACGTCAATATTTTACGTTTGGGGGAGAGAGGGGGCAGTAGTGACGTTTCTCTCTGACACGTCGTAGGTTAAAAAAAGTTTTTTTTTAAAATTCTGGACTTTTTCGAAACATCTGGGAAAGTGATATGGGCAGTGACGTAGTTGTAAAGAAGGCAAAAGTGCTTTACGATGAAGGAACAAAGAATGAGAAATGATGGACAGGAGTTTAACCAATTTTGAGGCCTATCGTCTAGTATTCCGACGATCAAGAAGTAGCTGAGGTTTCAAGAGAGGAGTTCGAAGTTATCGAGAAGGGGGGGAGAGGGTTGTTGTTGATATCTTGCCTGAAACTCAGTATCAGAGTATTCTTCAAAGCGAGCCATATATGGATGAAATCAGCCACAAGCTCATTCGTTTCTGTTCAGCTCGCGGTCTCTGCCGACAGCTGATATAATCAGAACGTGTTCTATGTTTTGTTGTTTGTTGCATTCGGCAACAAGTTATACGCGATTACTGTTTTATTAACTTGAAGACTGACAGAAGTTTGGAGGAATCAAATATTTATCGAAGCATTTAATGATAAAACGGATTTCTTTGGAAACTTCATCGAAGACGTATTAAATAAATTAAGTCGTTGAACGTATTATCTGTAAGTCTCAAAGACTTTTACGATGTTTTCAGAGCACAAAAATATCGATAAATATTTTTTACGTTTCTTTTGGGGGTTGGGGGGGGGGTCTCGAGAGAAACGTTAAATTAACGTTTCTTGTGGGCAAAATCGATATTGAGGCTTCCCTTAAATTTCGGACAAAAAAAATCGTCCGAAAATTAAAGCGTCCAAAGAAATTAACTTCCGAAAATTAAAACGTCCGAAAGTTTTGGAATAATTTTTATGCTTAACTTTAACTACTGACTTACAATTTTATAAGTCAAATTCATCATCGTCTAATACAATACTGACTCTTGGACGTCGACAAGTAAGTTCTTCCTGTGGGTTAAATGTGTTATTTTTTGAACAAACCGATCAGTTTGAGAAGACGCAAAACGTGCAAAAGGTACCGCTTTTTCTCTTCCTCAATGATGAAGGTCGATTCCAGATTAAGTTCTTAGCTTCCTTGATGTATTTGGATATATAGAAAGAGTAGTCTACCGCCCTAGCTTTCAGCTGCCCTCCTCTATCAATAAACATATAAACAAGTCTAAAAATTTCATGAGGGGTACGAACAACAGTCACTGGTGCCAAAGTTCCCTGCTTCAAAAGTTTTCATGCTATGACATAAACATCGCAAACAAGGTTCGCAAGGTTGTCAAAAGTCGTGAAAAGCTGCTCACCAATATGTAAGGAGGGCCATGTTGCTTTACCATAAAAAACAGAATAAAGCAACAGACAGATTTTAGGTGACGTAATGTTTACATACAAACCTTTTCAAATCTAAACACCTACTGCAGCGAAATCTTCAAACTAGTTTAAAGTATATAGAGTTAAAGTTTGACCTGTTTAATTTCCGCTTAGAGACTTGTTACCAGTTATTGAAACAAATTTCGCGGAGAATTTACGAAGAAAAACGCCTATTTTACCTTTTAGCGCCAAAGTTGCGAAACTTTTTAAGCTCATTATCTATGAGTGATGTCACATGATTCGAAAGACGGGAGATCCGAATCTCACTTTCCCGGTCAAATTCATATGATCATGGCGAAGTTTACGTCGCTGGTGGCCCAGAGTTTGTGCAAAAAACTCACCAGCTCGCTGTAAACGCTAGAGCAGCTTGAGATCCTTTCAAACCATGCGTGTGACGTCATCGTATGTTTTGAATTTTGTTCGCACTGAATGCACTATTATGAAAGCTTATTTCGGCGACCTTATAAAACCGTCAGACAAGTACTTTTATCGATTAACAGTCGAATAGCACTGTTGAAAAAGCCCTTAAAGCTATAAAGTACCAATGACAATGGATTCAGTAGCACATTAAACAAAGGGAACTTTGTTTCAAACTACAGCAGTCGACTCCTTTTTGTTGGTGTTATTTTTAGTGTCGTCGTTTGTCCGAAGTTTACGTACAAAAATGTACGAAAGTTTTCAGTCCGAATTTAAATGTCCGAAAGTTTAAGGTCCGAACATTTTCGTAATTAAAGTAACAGGAAAACAGCCTCGACAAATTGCGACTGCTAACACATGAAATTTCCACTGTAAGTGTTGGCTCTTTCCTTTTGTTAACTCTTTCCGAAAATTGACCAACTTTATTTTAAAGTTAGCTAGCCCCCGTACTCCCCTGAGGTTACTCGCGCCTTTTGTATTCAACTATGATAGCTGGACCTGCTGTAAACTGTTTCCACTGGGCCTGTTAAGATAAACAACAACATATAAAGTTTTACTTGAGAGATTTTTTTGTCTTGAAACTGATTTTCACAACTTTTTCATGATAATAATAGATAAAATTATTAGATATTATTAGTGAGTAAAGGAGCCAATAAGACACCTTGTGTCTTGTGTTCATTTAGTATTAAATACTGTTTTGGGCCCACAATTTCATGTGATCTGAAAAGGCGAGAAATGTTCACAGACAGTGATCAGTGTAAAACGTTTCGAAAGAGTTTGTTGTAGTTG
Organism: Hydrozoanthus sils; assembly: GCA_027575215.2. Lineage (NCBI taxonomy): Eukaryota > Metazoa > Cnidaria > Anthozoa > Zoantharia > Hydrozoanthidae > Hydrozoanthus > Hydrozoanthus sils. Next base: position 20,942 of record JAOBRD020650168.1, read on the forward strand.
AGTATGTTTAAAACATTGTTTTGAATTATTGTTAATATGTTTGATGATAACAATTAATTATTTTAGCCAAGCGAAACAGCTTCTCTTAAGATATCAGTTTTGTTGTTGTAAAATCTAGCAATTAACTAGCAATAACTAGCTAAAAACAAATGTTTGAAATTTGATTCAACCTTTTTATGTCTTACCAGCAAAGGTTAAACACAAAATCAGCTACACTCTGAGTCAGATACTTTTTCAAAAGCATATTTTTTTAATTATATTTATCATTTTCTTTTGTAGGGCACCAAGGGAGCCATAGCTCTTAGGTTCAAACTCTATGGAGAGAGCTTTTGCTTCATCAACAGTCACTTCGCAGCACATGCTGACCAGACAGATCAGAGAAACTTGGTAGTTTTGCTGTTTGCAACTGAACATTAGTGCAAAGTAGCTTCTCATAAGCATTACTCTCGACAAGATTAATGCTTATGAGAAGCTACTTTGCCTTTCTATGTATGCTCCGCGCTTTGTACGAGACTCGTTAACAGACCAATTTTGATATTTCAAAATTCTTACTTCGATACGAGGCTCAGGGGAATAAAACAAAATAAATCGCATTGGGATCGCAAAATGAATAATTTATTCTTGTTATTCCCCTGAATCTCGTATCCAAGAAAGAGGATCGGTCTATTTAGGTTTTAGAAATAAAGATTAGTCATGAAACTTAACCATAGCTAGTTGACGTACTGAATAAGGGAAATCACAAAGTACGCGTTCCTCCACTTGAAGTGGTACCGTGCACCTGACATGCGCTGTTCTCAAGTGAAAGTTTGGAAAAATTGGCGCCAAAACACAACACATCCAACAATTAGTACTGATGATAGTGGTACTTAGCAGTCACATTAACAATTATAACAACTCATTGTAATTATAATAAAAGTGAAAAAATATCACCAACAGTAACAATAACAACAATACTAGTTATAACAATTAATGACAGCAAAGTTAATATTTACAAACTTTGATAGAAAAAACGCGTAGAAATGCAAGATACAACGCCAACGCAACAACAGTCACGTACAATAAAAGCAAGATGCAGGATACAACCAGCCAATGATTAAGATTTTATATTAAGGGAATAAAACAGCATCGCGCGTATTTGTATACAATTCATAAAATGTTTATGACCTAAGAGGGCACGAGAAAAGTGTTGAGAGAAAAAGGAGAAGAATCCAAGGTTTCTCTCTGCTTTTGGAGTGCCCTCTTAAGTCAAACCATTTTCTAAATTGTATAGAAAATGAATCGATGTCGCTTTATCCCTTTAAAAAACAACCATAAAGAAAGAGACTTTCTTGTTCCCTCTTATTTTCTTTTCTCTAAATGAATAGATTTGTATAAACAGTCATAGCGCACGTTATATCAGGAATATTTTCTGGTATATGAATAGTAATTCAGGCAACATGCAGAGAAATTTCGCACCAATCACAGCATACACGTTTGGTGGCTTCATACTAAACTTGTGTTGTTTTGTTTATTGCTGCACATGTTCATGCGGCAAAAGACCTTGCTTTGCCAGCCGTTTTCAAGGCACAGTTATCATCTTCTTAGAATTGAGGTCAGCAGTGTTATCCTTACCAGCCAGTTTTGGTGTACATGGTATTCTTAACTTGCACGCATTCCTTAGAGACACCAAAGATAAAAGACGAAGCGGCCATGTTGGTGCCCTAAACAAAAGAAATCATCAAAATTCTTTTGTTCATGGGTACCAACATGGCCGCTATGACGTGACTTGCAAGGCAAGAATACATTAGCTGCTTAAGACATTTTATGAAATTATATCAAAGTTACCTAACCGTGTGTTAACGTTGAGTTCTTATTCTATCCCTAGGAGTACGATACAGTATCTCAGTACCTTAAATTTCAAAAATGTACCCCAGAAAAGTCGATGGACCATGAGTAAGTTTATTGTCAAGACATCAATAGGTGCTAGGTTGTCTTGTACACAATGCAAAACGAACTTTTGGTTCAGCAAATGAGCAATGCACTTGCGCCATTAAGGAATGTTCTTTGCTTTGTACTTTAACAAGTGTAGATTTATAATTCTTACTCTCTGACTACAATGTGACTAAACTCACTGGAAAACTTAACCCCTAAAAATGTGACAATTAGATATCTCAGTCAACTAAAAATCGAAGAAAAACTAGGTACTATGATATTGAAATCCAAAAATAATCGTGGTTGATTATCTTTGAAAAGTGAACCTCCGTTTTCCAGATAATTTTAAACATTTGTGCATGTGCTTAATTTGTTAAAGGCTTAAGACTGTGCCCGAAATTGTTATTTCAAAGGTTTTAACACATAGACGTTGTTGTTAACTTTCAAACACATGTATACTTCTTCAAGTATTTACCTTGTGTAAGACCTAGTTACCTCAAGTTAGACCCAGTAACTACCTAACTTAAGTACTAGTTACCTCAAGTAAGACCTAGTTACGTCAAGTTAGACCTAGTTAATTCATGTTAGACCTAGCTACCTCAAGTAAGATCTAGTAACCTCAAGTTAGACCTAGTTACCTCAAGTTAGACCTAGTTAATTCATGTTAGACCTAGCTACCTCAAGTAAAATCTAGTTACCTCAAGTTAGACCTAGTTACCTCAAGTTAGACCTAGTAACCTCAAGTTAGATCTAGTTACCTCAAGTTAGACCTAGTTACCTCAAGTTAGACCTAGTTGCCAATAATTCCTAGCGCGTAGAATTGCCCATAAAAATGCAAATAGAGAAACCTTAAATCTTAAAGTGTATATATCACTAATAATAATAACTCTTTTGGTTGCTGAGGTATTTTAAAACCTTAAAAGGTTTTTCAAATATGTAAATTACCAGTGTTGTGACGTATCCAAAGGGAAAAATTAAAAAAACAACTGTTATCTCTATTACATATGTTTGTGTTAAAGTGCAGAGTTTTAGGATCAATGATGTGGTATTTCAAGAAATATGACTGTTTTGTAATTTTTCCCTTTGGATTCCCGACTTTGACGTCACAACATTGGTAATTTGCATATTTAAAAACCTTAATACCTCAGCAACCACAAGAGTTATTTTGATGAAATATATAGCTTTTTTCTTCTTTTTCAAAATTCCCTTTCTAACAGACCAAGTTCCATGGTAGTGATATACACACTTAGTCTTCAAATCAATTGACCATTCCAAAAAATATGGCGACCAATACATTTACCAAAAATTCCAGCGCGTAAACGTCTAAAATTGCCCATAAAAACGCAAATAGAGAAACCTTAAATCTTAAATTTGACACACACAGTGTTTTACTACAAGGAAGAATTTAACCAATGGTGATGTTTAGCGGTGTAAGGTTTGCAAGGCATTGTGGTAAATGTACAACCGCCATCTTTTGCGGTTAAAGGCAAGCTGGCAAACATTTCTTAAAGTCCCTATAAAACTTTTTTTTTAGTTTCCAGATGAAAGGTAGAATCCTTACTGAATAGTAATTTTCGAAAATAAAACATTTTCTAGGCTTGAAGCGTGCAGTGATGACGTAGCAAGAGGCATATGACGTAACATGAGGCATGAGTCAGAGACAATCTTTTTCATCTCAAAACATTGGATTCTGGCTACAATAGTCACTTTGCTATAACTTTAATCAATGAATTATTCCCTTAAATTGTTTGAAATAGAAATTTTCTTATCTTTTTTAATAGAAATGAAATATTTTAAACAAAATCCATACAACTTACTGTTACTACGTCACAGGTTACCAGTTCCTAGCCTGCTCGGTCAAAATTTACATTCCAATCTAATAAAAGGCATACTTAGACGTGGAAATTTTCTTTGGTTTTTCAAATGTTGGGGTCATAGATGACACCACTTTAAATCCAAAAAGTAAAAAATTAAATTTTATAGGGACTTAAAAATGATATTGTCAACAAACCTGTCGAGTAGTAGGTTGAGTTAGGAAGTGTTCTTTTAGTTTGCTAACTAATCTTTTGAATTCATTTTTAGCTACGTGTTTTGGCTTGGAGACTTTAATTACAGAATAAATGAATCTGTTGAGAATATCCAAGGACTTGTCGCTAAGAAAGATTACGCATCATTGTGGCCTCATGATCAGGTAAGTCACCTGGAACAAAACTGTTTGCAAGGGTCATGCACAATTTCTGTGCGAGGCTATCACAATTAGTGGAAAATTATCCAAGAAAAAAATCTTAATGATCAGGCAAGTCACCAGGAACAAAACCGTTTGTAAGGGTCATACACGGTTTCTGTGCTAGGCTATCACCAATAGTGGAAAACCATCCAAGAAAAATCTAGAAATTTCCACATGGACTTTCTGCATTTTTTTTTCAGTTCATTTACGACTTTGAATAACATACAATTGCTCAAGTTTTCGAATGAATACTCCATTTTATTTTCAGTTAATCCAGAGTTTCCAAGAAAATAAGTGTTTTGTTGGCTTCAAAGAAGGGCAGCTGTTGTTTCCACCTACCTACAAGTACAACCCTGGAACGAACGACTGGGACACCGTTAGGTAACATGATATTGTAAACTTCAATATAGTTCTGTTAATCGAAAAGTACTACACGCTTTCTTATAAGAACAAACATCGTTACCGATTAACAGGAAAGAGGATGTGATAGCCAGCCTTAGTAGTTGCACCTGCTGTAGCTCAGTCAAGTTGGCTACAAATTAAAAACTAAGTGTGGTTGAAATTGTTATAATGAAGGCGAGGCGGAGCTCCAAAGGACCTGTGCGTTCAGGGTCAGGCTAATTTGATCCAGTGTGAAACCGTTTTCATGCTAAGTGTCAGATTTATTGAAACACACAGGTGAGATTTATAACAATCTGAGAACAAGCTGAGAACAATCACCAAGCTAAAATTTTAAGCAAGACATTTATTAATAGACTTGTTCCACTCAACTCAGCTGTTGAAATGTGTACCAGCTTCTAATGGGGACTGATTTTGATGAATTAGTGTTCTGTTAAGGGGTAGTTAAACATTCTTGTGAATTGTCACGAGTGAACCTGCCTACCTTAACAAATTCTTCCTAGAAGCGTGGTACTCGATTGGAGGCAACAATGCATTCCAAACATGTACCATTCACTTTGTAGACAAAACAATGCTAACAAATTAGTTTACATTCTGCATACTTGTTATTTACATTCAAAGTCTTATTGAATTATCATTCGCTCCCTGATAAAGGTAGTACTCACTACCGCAACGTCGGAGATCGTTTTAAGATCCACACCGAGAATAAGCACAGGCCTGATGGATGACGCAGTCTAAAGAAAGGGTTTAGCTTATTTAGCTTGTGTTCACCGGCGCAGTAGCCGAGCGGTTAGCGTGTTCGATTCGTATTCCTAGGCTCGCGAGTTTGAGCCCCAGTCAGACCACTGTGTTGTGTTCTGAGCAAGACACTCTACCTGACTTTGTTCCAGTCAACTCACCTGTGTAAATGAGTACCAGTTCTGCTGGGGACTAACTTGCGATAGATTAGTGCCCTCTCCAGGGGGAGTCAAAGACTCTCATCTGCTTAACACTACAGAAACCGGAGATAAGCACCGGCCCTATGAACAACTTAGGCTCGAGAAAGGATTTAGCTTATCTAGCTTGTAAAGTTTACTGGTACTGAGTTAAGGATATTTTTTTCAGTGGTAAATACCGCAAGCCTGCGTGGTGTGATCGTGTTCTGTGGAAGACAGCAGATGCCAAGAGGGAAACTACAGAAATAGAATCGTACACGTCGTCTGCAAGATATGTGAATAGTGATCATAAACCAGTACTAGGGGCTGTCGTGGTCGATCTTAAGGTAATCAGTTTGTTTCTGTGATCTCTAAAACTGCTTGTTACGAGTTTCGGTTAGAAAACAGGTTGCTTGTCAAGTGACTGAACGCTGGACCGGCGGTAACACAACAGATAAATTTAATTCACACATGGCGTCTTATTGGCTTGTCCACAATACTTGCTGATTTACACGTTCCACTGGACTAATCTTTTGAACTTCTTTTGCTTAGTTGAGCAGACTCTTATCACTTCGCGCTTACTCGCTCTCACATGCAAACTAGTTTGCTGCTTTAAAGATGTAAATGTAAAATTATCTTAAAAACTGAGCTTTTGACGCTATATTAACTCAGATGATGCCGTAGAGCGGTGAAAGCTCAATTTTTAAGATAATAATTTTACATTTTACATCTTTAAAGCAGCATTAGACAGTAATTGCTTTTAATCGTATGTTTTTATGTTCATAAACCATGCTGCTAAAGAACAACTTTAATAGATTAAATTATCAGCTTGGTTGTAAAGCCAGATAGGTTCTCAGACTGCTCCAAAATAGCGCAAGAAAAAATCGAGTAAACTGAAATTATCAAACAAGTGCAAGTCAAACTTTTAGTCTGTTGGTAGTAACAAGAGAATATACTTATGGCTTTACACTTCAGGCAAGTTAATTGGTTTTTCGCTTTTTTTTGTGCGCAGGAACCTGTGTCTAAGGCCGTGCCGGAACCAATCGATTTTAAGCTAGACATGTGCAGTCTGCCTTGGTACGGCAACGAGGTAATACCGCCTTAACAGTTAGGTTTCTCCTTGACAGTCAAAGGAATTGATGGACGAAGAAATAAGCTCATTCTTATATATCTATTAAATACCAATTGTTTTACAAGAAAATGCAGAATCACTGTGTAATCTTTACTAGCATTCTTTTTTGTCCGCTTGAGTATCTGTTGCCCTTGACTAAACACCACTTCCTACCAAATTTCCTACAAGTTTAGCTTTATCGACTTATACGTCAAACGAATTCTGATATTATTTGCTTCTTCGAGTTGTTCTCGTATGTACTGAGTATTGTGTTGCAAATTTAACAAGTGCTTATTTTTTCTTTGGGGTGAAAATGTCTTGCAGTAAAATATTGTTTTGTTATTAAAGGGTAAAATATCTTTTGCTCCAACTGTATTTGGTCCCATTTCCCTATTTTGGGTTTTTATGTATACAAGTATGCGTAACTTACTTTGCTTTTGTAGGATGGTCTCTGTGTTTACGTGGTAAAAAACTACAAAACATACAGCTGGGACTGGGTAGCGCTTTACAGGGTAAGATGTTCGTTTATATAATATACCTTAATGTTATTATTTTTAGCGGCTACTATCGTTAGCGATTTTGAAAAATTCGCGAATATTTGGTAATCGCTAAAACTAAGGTTCCATCTCCCTTGTAAATTCATATGACAAAGCGTTCGATACAAATTCTCAAAATCGCTACTAATTTTTTCTTGAACAAAATCGCTAAATTCAGTAGTTGCTAAAAATAGCAACTTTAAGGTATTATTTTATTATTGGACGTTTTCATGCAGCTTTATTTCGGTATTTCCTTTTCAACTCTGGAAACCGATTTAACTAAAATTTGCTGGTCGTATTTTGGTGACAAAATTGTTGACGATGCATTTTAATTATTTTTATTTAAACGTCTTAGTGTTTCACTTTAGCCAGAGGATCAACAAAAGGTCCTGGTTCTTGTCTTCTACACTAACAACTACAGCTTCGCAGAAACACTTCTGACACCATGCTCTTTTCGTATAACTGGCTCAATTAAACTCTCTTAGCATAATTATTATTAAGGTACTACATTTAAACTTGCATGCATTAACTGTTTGTTAACACTGTGTGTTACTTATAAGGTTAGTCTTAACAAATATGTTAGTTTTACTTTAAAAACAATTACCTTAAGTACAAATTTTCACTTTTCTTATGCATGGTAAGTACCTTAGCTTGTTTTAGAGATTTCGTTTTACTTCCCTTCACTCTGGATATTGGTCTGCTAATGTAATCCACTTATAACTGTTCTAATCAATTTTTTTTGCTTGTCCCCTCTCATGTTAGGTTGGCTTTCAGCACCTATGGGATTATGAAATGTATGAATGGGCCGTTGGGGACGGGGACGAATACGGCGAGAATGGCTGTGCTGTGCTGTTCGACTGCTTGCCAGAAGAACCTGGCCACTTCGTCATGTGTTACTATAGTTATCGTGAGGACGCCATCATAGCCATGAGTGATCCATTTGAGGTGAACTTTATGTTTGTCGGTGTTTATTTGAGATGAAATTTAGCGTTTAAAAAGTCCAAGTAATGGTAGACTGTACTATGTTTTGTAAGCTCAACTAGGCTGTTATAAAGTTTTTTTGTTATTTAACGTATCCATATAACTAGCTTGTCCCTAATGGCACCGTTCCATCACTTCACATTTCACAATGTAAACCCGTTTGATTCTTGCCGAGATTCGCTTGCTTTTATGCTTTGGCAAGTGAGCAGGGAAACAGTTTTACTCTATGGGTGTGAAACAGGTCGCCTTTGCCAAGGGTAAATCACATCC
>JAOBRD020650169.1:555-15134 GCA_027575215.2 Hydrozoanthus sils
CACACAAGGTTGCGCGAAGTAGAAACCGATTCTACTCCTGCAATATTCAAGCCGCGATTCCACTGTGTTGCCACCTCAGAAAATGTTGCACACAAGGTTGCGCGAAGTAGAAACCGATTCTACTCCTGCAATATTCAAGCCGCGATTCCACTGTGTTGCCACCTCTGAAAGTGTTGCACACAATATTGCGCGAAGTAGAAACTAATTCTACTCCTGCAATATTCAAGCTGCGGTTCCACTGTGTTGCAAAAAGAAAAAACAAAGCTGCATCGCGTAGTCGTATCTTAGGCGTGGTGGTATCCTAAAAGATCCAGTTCCTCCAGTATACTCATAATATCATTGGTTGGTCATTGTTCAATCCTCGTGGTTGTTGATTCATTTTCCTAATTCATTCGTTAGTATTTTATTGTATTGATGATCAACACGACAACAAACTATCGATGATGTTTAATTTTTTGTGTTACAAGAACCAGATCGAAACGACAGCAAAGTTCAGACTCGGAACACAAAGGACAAAACCACAGCGGTTGCTATTGAAACGAAACGTAAAAACATAGAAGCAGATAATGAAAACGCAGCAGATTTAATAACAAACGATGAATTGGATAAAGCAGGAAAAAACAGAGAAGAAGATCTTGTGGCCGATTTAGCTACAGAGGATGAATACTGGGATTTGTGGGAAGCAGTGAAAGTAGACGACCTTGGAACTGTGAGTACTACATTGTGCCTTGGTCTAACTTTGTCAGCTTTGATACTGAACCCTAAAAATAGTTTGAGCATGAGTGTCAGTAGCTGTAGCAGCTGTTTCGGCCTTGTTGGACCTCGTCAGCATGGCATAGTGAAGGGGTCGTGCATTTTTCTCAACTTTTTCAGGAGCGTACAAACCCCCTTCCCCCTCCCCCCGGAAAACCGCACGCAATAAAACAACGCTTTTCCTGTATGTTTTCAGATGGCTATAAGGGAAAAGGTCAAAACAATGGTACTTCCTAGGAACCCAATTTAGGGGGGTGGGGTATTATGTGCCGCCACCCACCAGCTTTTTTCAAAAAGGCTGAATTTCGAGAGCAAATATCATGTTCAATAAAATAGATATTGCCAACGCCTTCCTTGTGGAGATAGGAGTCCCATAATACAATAAAAACCAATACCCCTAAAACAGGTTTTGAGAAATTGAGCTCTGAAAAAGTGGTGGGGGTGGGGTAGGGGTTATGTGCTGCCACCCACCACCTCCCCCGACAAAATTGGGTTCCTTAAAAATACCATTGTTTTGACTTCTTCCTTAAGTGGAGCATACTTCCTGTGATGTCAAGATTTGGCGCTAACAAAGAAAGTTTTTACGTTTCTAACAGTTAAGACTGATCATGGGTCAGAAACGAAAAAAATGAAAAACGTATCGCAGTGGGAACAGAAACTAAATTTCTTGTTCAGCTGTTGGCTTAAACGTGGTTTATATTGCTAAAATAATGTCATAATTAATTGTTTTGCTTATAAAATGTTGAAAATGATAGGCTAAAAGTTTTTTAAAAAGTATTTTAAAACGTTTTCGACGCTGTGGACATCTTCAGTAATGCTTGAAAATCAGCAGATGCTTGCTAGTTAAGCCTAATACGTAATTCCCGAGGGGAAGAGTTTTGCAGTGAAAGAATGTACTTGTCTGTTAGAAGTTAGTTTATCTCGTGTGATGAACAGGCCCTCTATTATTTTCCTTCTAAAGGTGTTTGGTTCATAGAAGATAATACGCCAATTATAACAGTGTTTAGGATTCGTGGCGAGGTGTCGGGCTGGTTCAGAATTATGCTTGGTGTTTTCATGTTCATTCTTCCGCACGGTGAAATTTCGTTTAGTTTCGCCAATATGTGTTTCGCTGCATGTACATTCAGCGCGGTAAACAACATTTGATTTGTTTATTTATGTTTATCTTTAAGATTGAACAAGCTTCTAATTTTTTCTGGTTTGCCATAAGATTATGAAAATGAATTTTCCTCCCGTAAAAGTGTTCAGTTTGTTTACAAAGCGTTTGCCGGGTTTTTCGTTGTCTGGGCAGTATGGTAGCTTGACGAACACTTTCTTTCTCTCTTCGAACATAAATTCGGGTATTAACCTCTCGTTGTTATTCTCATGATTGTTGTTGGAACTGTTGCTGAAATAATATTAAATATCCTCAGTTTTTAAAAGTTGAAAAAAGCGTACATAGGCATTGGACCAGCACACGTTTTGTACGCTCGTAAAAATGGATTTATAAACAATCACAGTCTGAAGTTCCTTTTGATCTGTGAGGCCCCAGTGCTCTTTACTTTCTGTTTTCTTTGTCATCACGCATGCGCAACACTTGATATTTACAACTTATTTAGCATTTTACTTTTTCTCGTCTGAATCTGGCATTCGGTGCCAATTATTTGTCATCGCCTAATTTGAGGTCGATTCCTAGTGAGTCAGCAAATTTATTGGTCGTCTTTTAGTAATTAGCAAGTATTTTTATTCGATTTTTAGTAACTATCAAATTTCTAGGTCGATTCTCCGTAATTAGATATTCATTCTCATTTATCAGCGGAAAAAGCTTCTCAAGTCGCAGTAAAACCCGAGGCAATTCGTAGTAACTAGTTAAATCGCGTTTAGACTCTCTTTTAAGGGTTATCATATCATATTGTCGTCTTTGGGGAATTCCATCGCAGTTACTCATGTTAATGTGCTTGTTTAAGGTCGAAAAACTCCGTAATGAAAAGCATATTAGGCTGAAAAGGTTTCAAGATAACAAGACCATCCTTCACTTAGCAGCGGAGAGAAATGCGTTTAAGGTAAGTAAGAAATGAGTTGAAAACAACGGCTAATGTCAAGCACGCGTTTAACACGTGGTCAACCCAATGTGTTCTTTGATACTTCAGGTTGTCCAGTACTTGCTGATGGAAGGCAAAGTAAACCCGAATATCAAAGATGAAATTCTCCAGGTATGGAAATTTGTTAAGCCCGTCAAGGGGACATATATTACATGCATGTTATGTGGTCGTTGTGCTTTTCGCAGGCGTTGTAACGCAGGGACATCACTTTATGGTTATTTTCTGAAAGGGTAATACAGCACCACTTTTGTTTCTATAGAATTTGGAAAATGATAATGACTTAGTTTTCTCTCAACACTTTCCTTGTGCCCTCTTACGTCATTACCATTTTATAAAATGTATATAAACATGCGCAATGCTGTTTTATTCTCTTAATAAAGTGGCTTGTTCTGCAGTTGTGGATGATGAAATGATGAATTAACCCTTTCAGTCCCAGTTGTATTGGTTAAAGTCTCCCATCTAGAGTGGTTAACCCTTTAGTCCCAGTTTTATTGGTAAATTCTCCCATCTAGAGTGGTTAACCCTTTCAGTCCAAGTTGTATTGGTAAATTCTCCCATCTACTGTGGTTAATCCTTTCAGTCCCAGTGGCTGTATAACTTGAGTGTAGCTTGATTGTTTGCGTATGCTTTATCTTAGGGGGTTGCGCTACACGGAGCAGCAGAATACGGCTCCCTAGACGCTGCAAAGACTTTGTTAGAACACGGAGCTCGGGTATGTATTTACATGTATACATACGTTCTATGACTTGGTTCAAACGCTTAGCTATATGCCACGTTTGTAGCAATGCTGCAAATGCATTTACGTGTTGGTGATGTGCAAAAGAAAATAATTTGGGAGGGTTTTCAGAATTTATCCTCATCTTAATGAGCGTTCATCTCTTTCTCCCTAACGACCTGGATTCAAACCCGGTTCGCACGTGAGCAAAGTGGGGAAAGTTTGTGGATCTCGAATCTAATCTTTTTTCTTCGGGTTTTTTGGTTTCAAACCTCAGCGATATCAGTTTTGATACCGAAATACTCGAACAAATACACTAAAGCTACTGATTTGGAAGATTCTCTAACCGTTCCTTGTGCAATGACATTAACTCGCCAGTATTTGTTGTTGCAGATAAACGAGCAGGACTTGATAGGAAATACAGCACTCCACATAGCATGTGAACACCAGCAGGTAAAAGCATGGTGACAAATTATAAAGCTTCAAAACTCGTTTTAGAGTGTGCAAATCTCGTTAAAAAGGGATTATTCATTTCTTATTCACACACCCATCACCCATTTTTTGTCATTTTTTAGTATCTTGGGACAAGAGTAATTCATGAAAAATAAGAGTTTGTTTAATGACTTACTATCATAAGGTTTTGAAGCCTAGTTTGGTCAGTATTACATTTTAAAAGACTTCTCGAGTTCATAATCTTCCAATACAATGACAGATTCCTGGAAGTCGACATGTACAAGTTCCTTCTCTGTATTTGTCTCATCTTTTAAATAAGAAATTTTCACTACTTTCGGCGTGTTCGACACTAGCAAAAGGGTACCGCTTCTTCTCCCCCTCGATAGTGAAGGTGGACTCAAGATTTAATAGTTTCTAAGCCGCTTGTGGTGTTGGCGGTTTATAGAAAGAACACGCTACAACTTTTGCCCTCGTTTTTGTGGTTCTTGTTTTCAAACCATTTGGATTTTATTGATAAGTTTCAAAGTGTATTTATGCTCTTTGGTTGATCAAAATTTGAGGATAAAAATGTCCAAAAAATTTTTGCCCGAAATTTTATTTATGTTCGAAGGTTTTTAGGTCTGAATATTTTCATAATTTTAAAAAGTAAGAGCTTTTTGTACTCAGGACTAGACTAGTTGTACAAAACTAACATTCGATTTCTACTAGCAAACTACTAGTAGCTGTCCTTGAATAAAAATGACACTGATCCATGCAGGAAGCTTCTAAGAGTAGACAAAAACAATATAAAGAAATTATAAACTTCTTTTCCGGAACATGCATTCCTAACATTCCATTTACACCAGTGAATTGTGTTATACTGCTAGCTGCTTCTTGTTTCAGAGATAAAAATCCTTGTACGGCATGTTTTTGGAATAGACTTGTTTCTTGTAATGGACGTGTTTCTTGGAATGAGCGTGTTTCTTGAAATGAGGGTGTTTCTTAGAATATGCGTTTTTCTCAGAATAGTAACGTAAAGATGATATGGTCCATTTTCACGCCTAATACAATTGAATAACATTCAATACTTTAAAAGTAATTTTTGGTATTTTGATTACTGCAGATCACAGTAATAAAACATTTAGACCCATTACAATTTTACACAGATTTACACAAAGCTAGCGTTATAACTGCGTTTCTGATTGTCGTAGGCTAAAATGAAGATTTTTCTCGTTGAGCAAGGAGCGGATCTAACTTTAGTCAATTCTGGTACGTATCAACAAGGATTTTACAGTTATGGCAACAGTAAGAATAATGGCCGATCCCCTTTTGGCCTGCCCTCGAACTGTATTCCACCTGACTTGGCCGCGCCAATCGTAGTTATAGAGAACTGGGGCAAGAAGGATTAAAAGCCTTATCTTCCTCGTCCCAGTTTCTACAACTGCGATTGGCGGGGCCAGTTAGGTCATGCGTAAACCGATAAAAGGCCGGGCGAGTGCCTGCTATAGACCATACGAATAAATGGCGGCGATTCAACTATTATTTGTGTACATTCAAATTAGCCCTACCAGCCTCGTTTTGGGTAACATTTTCTTTTGAAAGTTTGACTCAAGAACGAGGCTAGTAGGGCAAATTTGAATGTTCAAATCGTCGCCATTTACTCACAGGTTCTATGCAGACTACTGCAATAACGATAACAATAGCAACAGTACAAAACGTAGTTTACTTCACGTTTAACAATAAATGTACAGAAACCTTGCCTTAGAATTTAATTTTAAAATTTGGTTATTGGAGTACTTGTTAACATATTATAGGCGGATTTCAGGTGACGTAATGTTTACAAATAAACCTTCTCAAATCAACCCGACAAAAGGTTAGACATATGGTATATAGTTTTTAAAAAAACTATTGAGTGCGTCGGCGAGTAGTATAAACTTGAAGTATATGTGATAAATGAATAATCGTCGCCGTGAGATGATGGGAAAAGCTGACGTTTCGAGCGTTAGCCCTTCGTCTGAGCATTAAAAGGTTAGACAGTCGGCGGCGCAGTGGCCAATCAGTTAACCTGTTCAACTCGTAATCCTAGGGTCGCGATTTCGAGGCCCCGGTCAGACCACTGTGTTGTGTCCTTGAGCAAGACACTTTACCCGACTTGTTCCATTCGACTCAACTGTATAACTAAGTACCAGTCAGTTCTGCTGGGGGCTAACCTGCGGTAGATTAGTGTGCTGTCCAGGATGAGTCAAAGACTCTCATCCGCTTAACACTACAGAAACCGCAGATAAACGCCGGCCCTATGAGCCACTTAGGATCGAAAAAGGATTAAAAAAGGAAGAGGGTTAGAAGTGTTGATGCAGAAAGTGTAAACGTAAAATAATTATAGTAAACGTTATTTGAACATATTCAAAAACCCTTCTGGTCAAACTTGTTTAACCATTTATTTGTAACGATAGTTATTACTTTTCTTTCTTCACAGATGGTCAAACACCAGCTTTGTAGAATAGTTATAAAACGAGATCCTTCAATTTGAAGTGAATGCAGTCGAGTTGTTTTCCGAGAATGACAAAACGAAATGTAAAACGAAGCAATAGGGAGAATTATTACTTCTTTCGAACGGTGCAAAATAGTCTAAAGTAATTTATAGCATTCATAATGTTGCCTCAGAAAGACCTTTTCTTGACTAGAAACGAACCATATGACTTGTTTAAGTCAGTATCGTAAAAATGCGACGGTTCCGTCGTATTTGGTTAAATTAGTAGATCTTTCGTTCCAACTAAGAAAATGTAACGCAATTTCTTAATTGCTTGAAAATTTATCTCCTTGCGTATTATAGAACAATCCAAATTCGCAAAATTCGAGTTTCATTTTTTCAGATTATAATCAGAACAAGATATTGCCTTTATTAGTATTTATAGATTATTTAATTAGTAGCAATCTCGGTGACGAGGTAGGGCTAGTTTTGGTTTTATTTTAAGGTATGATCAGGTAGAATACGGATATTAAAATATTTGTTTGATAGAAGGGAAAATTTCCAACAAAAATGCCTCATATTTTGGAAGGTCGGGCTGTGTAACTCTGGACTTTTGTAACAGTTCATAATGACTTTTTAAATCAAAATTTAGTAGCTGTTTGAAAATTCTATTTTTATCCTAAAAATTTTTTCTAAAGTGCAGTAGTATAATGAAATGTTTCTGAGAGACTATTTTAAAATCGGCTATTTATGTCACGACGGTTTTCTTAAGCTATATAACTTTGTAGTTGAAAATATTTATACACTGATTTCAACAGCACCCTGACTATATTTTAAAATTATTTAAAATATTTCTCGATGAAAAACACAGTTAGTCATCTTGGGTTTTATTTAATGTGGTTTTAGACTAGGTCACTGAAAAATGAATAAAATGACTTTTCATTAAGATTTTCTTTGTGGATCTTTGAGACGAGCGGTCGTGGAATACATTTTAGTTGTGAAGCTGAAATGATTGACATATGTACACATCCAAGCCCGTAGGGAGGGAAAGGGGGGTGCGATGGACGCGCTCGCCCCCCCGAACCTCCCCTCCCTCACAGGTTGCGAAGGTCTACTTTTTCGTTACCAACTATTTAAAAAAAGCATTGTCCTCTATTGAGTGATTTAGTACAAGGCTAAAAAACACGTATAATGTGGTTCTGTTCTGATTCACAGCATAGAACTATATTGTTCCCTAAAATTACTCGGCCAAAAAATATGATTTTGCAGTTTTTAAGCTTGAAAATAATACACATTTTAAGTCGGTCTGTCAACATTACAGACTAAGACAACCTAATTTTAAAAATTTTCCGGGGGATTATGCACCCGGACCCCCCTAGAGTTTCGCGCCTTCTGCGCTCGTTTGGTCCGACTCCTCGTGCATCGCACCCCAGATCCCCCACCCGCCAAAATCCTGGCTGCGGGCCTGGACATCATATATACGTTATAATCGACCGTAAAACAGCGTGATCGTGTGAACCGGAGCTCTGTTCAAGAGCTGAACACTCCCGGTGTTGAATTATTTCAAACCTTGAGAGGCTGATTGGAGCTTCAATTTTGGAATTGATTCTTTTTTTCCGTGGAAATTTTAAACAATATTTGGGAAGAATAGAAAACCTTTCCTTGGCAAGGGTTACTGTTTGAATTTTGGCTTAACCCAGGGTTAAGTTTCATTAGCCTCTGAACAACCCAGCCAAGTGATCGCGACATATTATCTTGTACCCATTTTGGTAATTTTATTTAGGCTAAATGTCCTTCAATTTTTTTCGCCTCAAATGCTCCTAAAGAGTTTTTTATTATCATACAAATTTGATGTACACAATTTTTTAAAAGGGCAACTTTATAAGAAATGGCTCGGAAAAATTAATGGTTAGTTTTTTTTCTCAATTTACTGTATCTATTTTTCTCAACTATGAATTAATCCTTGATGATTGCCGTAACGTAACAAATAAAACCCAAAGTTATCAACCCCATGTGTGTGTTTCAGCTTGTTCTCAAATTTTGGCCAACTCAGTTCAGCCTGACCTTATAAAATGGGAGCGCTGATCCAATTATTGCTACTCCTTCAATCCAATAGCACGACTTAACTTAAAATAACATATTTCAAGCCAACAAGGATCTTCCAAAATAAACCCAAACACAACTAAAAACGTCCCCAAAGATGCATATTTCGTTATTTTGACCAGTTACAGTTTCGTCTGCCGATCAGAAAATACATATTCCTTGACGAATAATCTTAAACTAGTCTAAACCAAAACTGGAATCTAATAGAAAAACGCAGTGCGAGTTCTCGACCAGCTATTGTTTCTTCTCCCGGTTAAAAAATCTTTTGTTGACCCTCACGACATTCGAATCACCCGTTGGATCAACCCATTTCTTTCTAGCTTCTGCCTTTAATGGCTCCGTGGTCTGATATCTGAACTGCGGCTTCTCTCTGCCAGAACAGCCTCTCGAATAACTTGTGCTACTTCGATGGCTGGTTGGTTCTAAAATACTGTGTTTGGTCCACAGTTCGATGGTGAAAACGACTCCACAAAGCTCTGAAAAAGTTGTAGTGATTTTTCATCTGTAGCTTTACTCATTTTTTCGTCCGTTATCACCACTGCATTGTTTGGAAAATTAGTTTCAGTTGGCCCCGGTTCAATCAGTGTGCACCTGTAAAAAAATAGTCAAAACATTAGAGGCCTTAAGCAACGAGGATTTCAACGCCGACAACGACGGCAGAAAGCAATAGAGATTACAATAGCTGCATGTTTGAATGCACCGTGTGGGCCACTTAAACGCCGTTCTCTTTAACATAACAACGTGAAAGTCTCAATTTTGGAGTTCTTGAAGCTATGGGAATGACCAAGACAAAATTTTGTCAATAACCTTTTATCTTTATGAAGGAAACTTCAATCTTTCTATTCACAAAGCATAATTAGGGCAAAAAAAAGAGTAGGCAAACGAACCAGACATGGTCGAAAAGGGCGAGCTAGAATGGTGGCTCCTTTCGTAAGCAGTCGTCCTCATGTACAGCGGTATCATTTTCCTTTGCTCAATCAAACTCGCCTATTCTACGAATAGGGTTTTTGTTTCCGGTTTCCGGACGACAAACTAATTTTATTTAGCCCTATAGCTTTTGCTTTGTGTTTTATTTTACTCTGATAGTTCATACTCCTTTTTTAAGAACAAACTCAAAAAGAACACTGGGGCTGAAATCACATCAAATAAAACAATTAAAAAACATTTTATTTTCAAAAATTCCATTGACCGTGTATACGCCCTCACGCTGGTATATCCATATATGGGAACGAATTTTCCCGCCAAAAGACTGTATATCGGTGAACGCGCAAACCAACCATGCCAAGTTTTTCATAGCGAGACGTTAATGGCAAATGCCACAAATAAGAACAAGGTAAGATTATTTTTAGATTAAATTGCCCTCAAAATAGGAATATTAAGTGTGTTTGATACTGAGCAAAATTATACTGCTTCTTTAAAAGAGTATAATAAATATAATCGATCAAAAATGTACGTGAAAATTGACTTCGCTTTGTTCAAGCACCGTTCACTTATTTTTGCTTTGCAAATGATGTGGACACTATCAAACTAATCGGAATCAAGATTGTGTTTGTTAATCTACAATAAACAAAGGGATCTACGTACTTTATATTAAACTCCTTCAGTATAGCGGCTGTGGCCTCTGTAAAACCTTCCACTGCAAACTTGGAAGCAGAATAGATGGAGTTTAGAGGGAGGGCATCAAAGGCGACAATGCTGCTAATGTTGACGATAAGTCCGCTCCTTTTCGCCTTCATACTGCGCATAACAGCTTTGGTGCAACGAGCCAAGCCAAAGAAGTTGGTGTCAAACAAGTTTTTCATCTGCTCAATGCTGAAGCTCTCAAGCACTCCGCATATTCCAACACCAGCGTTGTTGACTTTGAAGTGAAGTAGAACGGAAAGAATATAGAAAGTTCAATTGCTGAATGACTGGCTAGTTTGTACACTCACATCTTACGTTTTGAAAGCAGTCGCGAGAACGGCAATGCTAGTCAGTGGTAACTACCACTACCACCACCACTACCACTACCACTACCAACAGCACTACCACCACCACCACCACTACCACTACCACCACCACTACCAACACCACTACCACCACCACTACCACCACCACTACTACCACCACCACCACCACCACCACTACCACCACCACTACCACCACCACTACCACTTCCACTACCACCACCACTACCACTACCATTACCACCACCACTACCACTACCACCATCACTACTACGACTACCACTACCACTACCACTACCACTATCACCACCATTACCACCACCACCACTACCACTACCACCACCACTACCACCACTCATACCAGTACTAGAAGAAAAGGGGGTTGTACTTTTAAAATGTCTCATTTTAAAATGCATTCTTATCAGTCATTTATTCGCCTAATTATTTATCAAAACTCATTTCTCACCAGGTTCACCAAAATATGCATCAGTTTTATTTTTAGAATTGACCAGGGCCTAGGTTGGCTAAAATCTCGTCAGGTTGGGGTAAATGGCCTACCAGGTAGGGTTTCACTAGGTCTGTTACATAGGGTCTGTGTAAAACTAAACGCAAAATGTTAACGACACAGCTGCCAAATCAAAATAACGAATCAATTGCTCTGGCAATTCATTGTACTAGTCTTATTCATCAAGGGTGCATTTGTTTGAGCCTATTCCCCAATAGGAAAACTTAGAGTAAAAACTTCGCCTGATTCGTGTGGCTGTTTTTCCTGCAAAGTTACATATAAAACACTTGTTGCCAATGGTAAAACTCTTTTGAATTTTAAATTTAAAACAGATATTTCATTGCCTTGACAATTTGGAAGAAAGTTCAAAATTGTATTTTTAATCTGGAATATTTGGAATACTACATAAACGAACATGCCCCAAACACTGGGTTCTTGGCACTCTAAACCTATTTTATCTTTCAATCTAACGGCTTGTGCATAACTTGGCAAGAACCGCATGATTACTTGGTAACCAGGTACCGGGCATAACAAAGGTCGTAAAAGTAACAGAAGCAAAATAAAGTAATAAAATCAAAAGCGAGTTTGATGTTTAGTAGACACGGGAAACACTAAAACTATACAATGTTGTCGCTTGCTAAGATTCTGTGAGTTTTAACGTTTTTGGTGCTATACAGTATACTGCGCATGTGAGTCCTTCCTCAACATGATTCCTCATGAACCGCCGTCCTGAGTTTTAAAACATGAATGTATGCTGAAAGCCAGCGAGCAAAAGATAAAATAAAAGAACAATAACTTAACAAAATACACTAAAAACTTCCTGCAGGTTAGAAGTTGTTTTGAAAACTGAACTCATCTGAAATTTACAAAGGTTGACGAATCGTTGAATGATATTTATTCCGTAGGGGGCCAACTCACGTATTTTAATGGCCGGGTTCCGACAGAACCCCAAATACTCCTATGTGTTTTTTCGTTAGCCTACTTCAGCCTATATAAAAGAACAATCTGTTATCTTAAAAGAGAAATGAAAACGTTCCTAGTCGGCCAAAACTTTAATAATGAGACATTAGAAATTTCTTAGCATTGTACGGAAGTGCGTGACACTAGCTAAGCTAAGTAATCACTTCCTGCAACCACACAGCGTGACAGAAAGTAATCTCTTTCCGTGTGTTACTTGTTCCTTTGCATTTCATTTCTATTTTAAGATAACAGGTTGTTCTTATATATAGGCTGAAATATTCTGCAAAACTTTGTATCTTACGAGCTTAGCACAGCCTTGATTGACCGAAACCGGTCGCCAATAAAGTGCAATTGAGACTCAAATAATGCCGCTGCACACAGTCATTATTGTTTTATTCATGCATCGTCCGGGAAGCTAAAACATGCAAACTTCGAGCTCAACTTTTGAATCTACGCCACTTAAACAGTTTTCTGTACTTACTCAACACATCTACTCGCCCTTCAGATTTGAGAATTTCTTCCACAGTGTTGTCAATTGATTCATCCGAGCACACGTCGAGTTGCCTGACAAGAAGCCGTGTCTCCCAAAACATCCTTCCCCTCCGACTCCAGACTTGTTTTTTTCGCAAGGTTTCGCATTATAGTATAAACCTTGAAACGTTTCTCTGGATCTTTGGACAGAAAGCCCGATACCAGAAGAGCAGCCTGTGATCAAAACAACCCTCTGTTGGGTAACCATCTTAACACGGTCAGATCGCTCACTTTAACTGGAAACCCGTTTTTAGCACAATGAAGTGAAAGTGTCTATGTGACCTTTTAACACCTTGGCGTGAATAGTTAGTGGAAGAGGGGAACTGAAGCCTAAAATCGATTTTTGTTAAACAGTCTTTAAAAGTGTCAAAACGGTTTTTAAACAGTTTTTCCTCGTGTCCGCTGATTTTTTGAGAATTCGAGTTTTAAACACGTTACGTGCCACATTGTACAGGCGGCTAAGAAATAAGGGGTCATCGGTCAGCGGAGAAAGAGTGAGACTTTAACGTCAGATTTTGGGAAGAATTGGCTGTAAAGATTTACATTTGAGAGAGACATTGTACATCAGTTACTTTTTTAACCTTCACTCTTGACTGTGTAAGCGAGCTTATTCGTGACAACATAAACAGTTCAAGCGCTCTCCCGCCTCCCCATAACCTACGTCACACGTTTCCTGTTAGGTACTTCATATATGGTATATGATTATGTACCTAAAATGATAAGATTATACGTTAGGCCACATTGAACCCTTTTAGACCGCGTTAAACACCGTTAGGCAACGTTGAACCCCGTTAGGCCGTGTTGAACCCCATTAGGTTTTTGCTGTTTCTTTGTATTTTTCGGCGCGCTTGCCTTTTGTCTATTAAAAATAAAACTAACTAGTCAGTTCAGGGTTATGCTCCACTGGGGAAAAACCTGTAACAGGGCTTAACGTGGTCTAACGGGTCCCGCCCGTGGCCTAACAGACTAGGCCTAACGACGTTTGACACGGTCTAACGGAGCTAAACGTGGCTAAACTGGTTTTAACGTCATCTAACAGGGTTCAACGTGGTCTAACATGCTTCGATATAGCTCAACGTGATCAAACGGGGTGCAAAGTGTCTGAATAGGCCTAACGAGGTTTGGCATGGTCTGACGGGGTTTAACGTGGCCTAACGGAGTTCAACGTGGCCTAATGGGGTTCAACGAGGCTTGACGGGATTTAACGTGGTTTAACGTGGCCTAATGGGGTTCAACGTGGTTTGACGGGGTTTAACGGGGTTTAACGTGGCCTAATGGTGTTCAACATAGTTTAACGGTGTTAAACGTGGTCTAATGGTGTACAACGTGGCTTGACGGGGTTTAACGGGATTTAAAGTGGCCTAATGGGGTTCAACGTGGCCTAATGGGGTTCAACGTGGTTTGACGTGGTTTAACGGGGTTTAATGTAGTTCAACGGGGTTCAACAAGGCCTAATGGGGCTCAACGTGGTTTGATGGGGTTCAACATGGCCTAATGGGGCTCAACGTGGCCTAATGGGGTTCAATGTGGCCAAATGATGTTCAACGTGGCTTGACGGGGTTTAACGGGGTTTTAAGTAGCCTAATGGGGTTCAACGTGGTTTGACGTGGTTTAACGGGGTTTAACGTAGCTCAACAGGGTTCAACAAGGCCTAATGGGGTTCAACGTGGTTTGATGCGGTTCAACGTGGCCTAATGGGGCTCAACGTGGCCTAATGGAGCTCAACATGGCCTAATGGGGCTGAACGTGGTTTGACGAGGTTTAACGGGGTTTAACGTGGCCCGATGAGGTTCAACGTGGCCTAATGAAGTTTAACGTGGCCTATTGGGGTTCAACGTGACCTAATGGGGCTCAACGTGGTTCGACGGGGTTCAACGTGGCCTGATGAGGTTCAACGTGGCTGATTGGGGCTCAACGTGACCAAATGGGGTTCAACGTGGCCTAATGGGGCTCAACGTGGCCTAATGGGGTTCAACGTGGTTTGACAGGGTTTAACGGGGTTTACTGTGGCCTAATGCGGTTTATCGTAGCCTAATGGGGCTCAACGTAGCCTAATGGGGTTCAACGTGGTTTGACGGGGTTT